>JAQNCA010000011.1:7584207-7612803 GCA_029783725.1 Acanthurus tractus
CACACAAACACACTCACACACAACCTCTTGCTTTAATTACATGAAGTCTTTAAAACTCACAAACACACACACACACACATACGTATATTCTCTTTCCTTTTGTGCACTTAACTGTATGTAACCTGTTTACACACCAACACACACCATTAGTTACACTTCATTTATTATTGACAGCTGAGTGACCACATCTTTCCAGCTCTACTGTAACAAGAGGCCTGAGGGTTCAATGACAGGTCGCCTAGAAACCCTGATGACATCACCCACCTCTGTTTGGTGTGTGTCTGTATGTGTATGAGTTGCGTGTGTGTGAATTTGCAAGTGATTGATTTCATTTGACACTGTGTAAGAAACATAAATAAAAGGACTGCAGGCGGGAAGGCCTGTCAGTGAGAGCAGGGATTGCTGTCAGAACTCTGGTGACTTCAGCGCCACTCCTTAAATCTCCCGAATCCTTTCTCACAAAGCACCGACATTAAGCCTCAGTGTACTGCTGAGTCTCCCCTCGCTGTCATGGTGCTAATTCAATAAAATGGTGATGGATGTGCCTGTAGCACATCTGCGCCAAAGCTAGTTTTTTAATATCCAAGCAAGGTTTCTGTGGTAGTAACGTTAAAAGGAATATTTAGCTTAAACAGGTGTAGAGTTTTTTTAGTGATGCATCACAAACAAACCTTGAAGTTACCATGACAACCCCCACGACAGATTAATACTAGGACATACAAGCCATGATTCCTTAAAGGTCGGGTTGCTGTGCAAAACTAAAATAAATCAGAGTGTGTTAAGTTGCTAATCGTTTTTGACGTACACTTAGTGGAAAACGTGAAGAGAATGGAAAGAGAGTTTCATAACCTGGCAGGTTTAGCTTGAGAAATGTAGTGGTGGAATAATCAATTTTAAGAGTGATTTTTTTTTTTTTATGCATTCCTTTATTGACAGGTACTCCCAAACTGGGGAAGTGAGAGACGGACCAGGGTTAAAAAACATGGAGCAGAGCAAAGACTGAATGAATCTGATTCATTGGACACTGACTGTCAAGATTAAGATTAGAGAAAATCTCACAGAAAGAAAATCTACATGTTGAGTGTAATAAATTTTTGACAAGGAAAAAGTTTTGTTTATTCATCAAATGCATGGGGCCTTGAAGGTAACACAACTTCTAAGATGTCTGCCTTGCCTTGACTTCATACTGTCACTGAAAAATTACTCTGAAAACCTTAAATTTGTCTTGAAATCTCCAAATAAGAAGAAGCCTAATTAGTAAAATTTCAAGTGAACTGTCAGTGTGGCATGAGACATATTGTTTGTAAAATTTGGGCTGTCTGGGCAACATTTATCTTGCATTTACCATTTTAACAGCAGAAACTAATGAGACTGATGTGAAAAAAACACATAGGCGATGGTTTTCCTGATATTTGAAGAAAAATCAACCTTCAACCATCTTTTTTGTTATAGTTTCCCCAGCGTTGTTAAAACTACAAGTTTTGAACCAGAGAGGGGTTGAATTGGGGGCTTTACATATTTTTCACCTTCCAAAGGAAGTCATGATGGAGGGAAGTTCAAAATCCATTATTGAAATATCATAACCAATATATTCATGTCCATGCAGCATTATATCTGTTATAGCTGAGCAGGGTTAACTATTTTTCATATGCAAATGAATAGGATAGTTTTAGCAATCAGTAATATTTTGTAAATATTTAAATACTATTTTAACTTGTCACTTTATGTTCTGCATACAGTGACAAGTCAGACCAAAATGCTTTGGTTGTTTGAGATTTTGGATAATAATTAAGAATCCAACAGTCTTTGTGTATACAGGTGGTGCTATATTAGGACAGTACTGGTGCTAAATACAGACTGACTATGGTCATAGTTGACCACATGATCAGTAATATTTTTTCTTCTTCTCTGGCTGTGATAAAATGACATCCACAGGACAAACAGTCAGCTTGCATCACTTCTCTGAGTTCTGCTTGGTGGAGCTCACCACATCACAGCATCACAGCAGTGGGGCATTTGAATGGCAGAGCTTTGTTTTCCACTGTGTCCCGTCCCCCTCCGTCATGACAGGACGGACACTCACACAGAAAACACACTCTGAATTCGATCACACAAGTAAACACAGAGGTTGAAAGAAAAAACACTCGGAAGCAGGAAATTTACCTGTGGGTATTTGTGTGTTCATATGTTGTGTTTACATGTGATCGTGCATTTTTTTCATGTGACTGCATCGTGTGTGTGTGTGTGTGTGCAGACGTGCAGTTCAAAGAGCATCGTATTAGAGCAGAACGAAGGTTCTGCTGACTTTAAACCTGCTTTTAATGCTGTTGTTGCTCATGTTGCAACAGCCTGACTCACCTTCTCACTCACATTTATTTAACCTCCTTAGAGTCTTTTTGGACTATCTGTTGTTATTTTAATGGTGTGCTAAGTGTTGCTGGGTCATTGAGTGGAATATATGGCTCTAAGAGCTCATGGACCACAGCAGGAAACAAGGTTCAGCTCTCAGCAACAGTGCCTCAAGCCTGGATGGGAGGTTCTTCTGAACTCAGCTTGCAGTATCTGGTAGATAGTTTGAAGAAGGCATGCGATCATTTCGTTGTTGCTGCTCCAGTGGTTTCTACCGGTTCGTCAGCATATCTGTCTAGTGGTTGCGTGGTGTGGAGTATCAGGCCTGAGGGAGAATACCGTGTCCTGGTGAAGGTCCTTGTTATGAGAAAAGTTATAATATATTTATTATCACTGGACATTTCTCAGAATATAAGTGACTGCACATGAGGATCTCAGCAGGTCTTTAAGTACTGTAGAGGACACTCTGCACAACATGATGTGTTTTTGTCACCAGTGTAGACACACTTTATTTAGTGGGAAAATTAACCAGCTTTAATAATTTATCAAATATATTCATACAAACATGAACATATTCCTTCACTAACCTCAAATCTGGCATTTGCAAGTAGAGAAATATAGTAGTTTGACACAGAAATGCTTAAAATATGCTTTCTTCACATTAATCATAAGAAAAGTTGAAACAGTTCTTTTATATTAAAAAAAGGCTACAGTCAACAGCCATTTAGCTTAGCTTAGCACAAAGACTAGAAAGTGGACAACATGGCTAGCCCTGTTGCTACCCCCCTGCTCTTGGTGCCCTTTCTCTGACTGAACCCATCTTTGAACTAGGCCCTTTGATCTGAATGAATCCTTTGTGAAGATTAATAACTAGATCTTGTACAGTTGTGAAGTTATATTGTTGACAAAATCTGTCTGTATGCTAAAAATGGCCTCTGAGGTAGTTTGCACTACACAAAGCGTCACCACTCACACAGACTCACATGGTGTAAACAATACCAGCCAACCTGTCACAGCTGGTAAATACTCTTTTTAGAAGACCAACCACCGCCAGGATTGCGTTTGTAACAATCAGTCCTGGGCAATGACGTGTGAACACGGTTGATTCACGCAAGTAAAAAGGCAAACAAACAGAAACTTGTCAAAGACTTGGTTGGGTCGCTGTTTTAAATGCGACTATACTTCTCTCCCTGTTGGAGAAATACAATCCTGAGCTGTGCTCTGAATCACAATCGCCTTATTTAGCAGAGAGCATTTGAACGACGGAGTAAATTTGTGCGAACAGTTTGGTGCCAGACAGAGAGAACATGAGCAATGAATTAAAATCCCAAGCGGTGCATGAAAGCGCAGTTTCTGCTCTCTTAATGGCACCACCCACCCATCCGCCCTTATGCACATGCACATGCTCACGTCAACATCCGTCTTACCCTTTCAGTCTCTCTTTAACCCCCTCTCTGACACACACACACACCTGTCAGACAGCAGTATTTACCCCCAGCGTCATCCTCCTGAAGGAGCATTTTTGCCCAGTAATTGGACCTGACCGTCAGTTGTCCTGCAGTCCTGCCTCCGTCTCTGTCGCCGCTCATGACAGTTTCTGTTTCCTTGTTGGTTGTTGTCTCCCACATCGCATGACTCAGGCTCATTTGACGTCGTGCTGCTTATTAAATTAAAGTCGTCTTATTTTATCAGAGTTTTCGTTTTTAATGTCTTGCTCCTGCTGTTGCACATCTGTGTTGTTTTACAGAGACAATTTGAACATTTGTGTCTTTTTGGTGAAAACCTAATGGATCATGACAAATTTCAATATATGATCCCCATTAGGTTTTTCTTATTACACTGGCATTTGGTGTGATTTACATAAAAATGCCTTGTGGGTTGGGTTGTGTGTATTAAAACATGTCAGAATAGCAGACAATCAAAGCAAATATTTTAAACATAACTGGTACAAACTTTACATACTTTGCAAACTCAAACTCTGTGATCATCCCTTTTTTTAAGATAAGACAGGTAGAAAAAAAGGGGAGGCAGGGGTGGGAGCTGTCAGCGGTAAGGACACAGTTTGATCCTTTGCCTCTAAATACAACTTTAATGTATTTTCAGTGTCTCATTTTTTATGTATTTCTCTGCCCCTGTAAAGCTCTTTGAATCGCCTTGTGTCAGATTGCTGCTGTATAAATAAACTTGCCTCGCCTCAGTAGATGGATTTCACTCTCCCGGGTCAGCTGTCTGGACAGCCCTCCATGTAGTTTTAAACAAGTGCTAGGGACTATTTCCTCTCAGTATCTTACCCAGGCTTGTCTGTATCCCCTCCTTAACCCCCTGCTACTCCACACTCCCCTCCATTCTGACTCATCCTCTTTACGCTGACCACAAGTTATCCCACAGCCCCACTTCTGTTTCAACAGTCCCCTCGACACTTGGCACCCTGCCTGCCTCCTGTGCACTTGATATTTCCTCATTAGCTCGAATGTTGCTGCTCTTTTCAGTCAGTCCTCTTTTCTTATGATGCCTTCTTCCAATGTGTTTTGCTTCATGTGCTCAGTGTTTGAGGTGCATGGTTTTATTTGGAACCTGTCTAAGTCTATTTTATTTAACTAGCCAAATCTGTTTGTTTTACCCAAATCTAACCATGTAGTTAATATTTGCTTGAAGCTAACGAAACTGCAACTGTTTCATAACATTAATCATGCATTTATTTTTGTTCCAATGAGAATGAAGGCCACCTATGCATATTGAATTAACCACTGCTGCGAGAATGTATGGTAAATAGGCGGAGCTCAGTCAGGCTAATGGTGTGTTCACACAGAAAGGGAAGTTTTCTCCTCGTGCTCACTCCTTTTCACTGCGGGATCATTTGAGTGTGTTGATGTCATACCTGTACACAAGCCGCATGCTAGCAAGCACCAGCTGTGGGTTTGTGTGTTTGTGTTCAGTTCAGCAGCCTCCTTTTTCTCCAGTTTTGTCTGTTTCCCTCCAGCCTCTGAATGTTGATGGAGTAAAGAGCATTTCCTCTTCGGTCAGCCGTCAACACAAACAGAGAGAGAAGTTACAGAAACTGGTCCCTGGGGGTTGGCAAGCTCCTTTTTTTTTTTTGCCAGAGTTGAGCATTCTTCACATGCACTAATTTGCAAATTTCTCACTTTGTGTGTCTCCAGTCTTTGCATTTTGTACAAAAACATGCCACATGAAAAATTTGCATTAGTTTTTACCTAAATGCACCATAAGGCAGAAAATTCTTCCCAACATTACACAAGTGGACATAACATGGAGCACTTAGTTAGGCGACAGGAGAATCACCTGGAACAACAGTGAGAACATCAAAGCGTTGTCTGGGCTGACAAATGGACACACAGCTGATTGTAGAAAAGCAAAACAGTGACTTGGCTTAATGATGGGTTATCACACACACACACAAGTACCCTGTCATATAGGGAGGATCATACTCACTGAGGGAGGAGTAGATCACACTGTAACATCTAATACAACGCACCAAGAGACACTGGGTAATGAGCTTGGTTGCGATAGAGATAGAAAAAATGACAAACCAGGTTAACGCATGATACTGAGAAGGATATTTCATCATTCCTAGTCACAGCACCTCAAGCAAATGTGCTTCTGCGTGACTCTTTACATCGACTCTGCTGGCTTTGATGTCACTTCTATACTTAGATTGTAAAATGTAACTGAACAGCAGCCACATCACATTTACTTTGAAACATTCGTTTTTTTAATGTATTAAATCTGGCATTCTTAGTGTGTACAAGAAGAATTATATTTTTTATGCTCTCAGTCAGTTTTTGTTTCAAGTATCTTGAGTAAATCAAACTTAATGCCGAGCTCATTGTGTTTTTAAACCTCCAGTCTTGCTGTTTTTTCCCCCCATAACTGTAATTAGATTACATTGACTCTCAGCAGATTTTGATGCTCACACCCAAGAAACAATCTCTCTGTCTGGAAAGAAAAAAATGATTTCTACTCTGACAAATGTCCCAGCTGGAATTATTTATTGTGTATGAGTTAACAATGGTGTCCTGCGGGTGATTTTTGGAGCCATCTGGATTGACTTCTGCCGTTTTGCAGTATTAGCGACTGACGCACCAATTGGATTACGATGGCTACGTAACCAGCAGCGGGGTAGAGCAGCAGATTAGATTAGATGATTAATGATCATTGGGAAAATAATCGGCCGTTGCAGCAAAAACAATACAGCTCAGGAAAAAAAAATTAAATATGATGCAATTTAAAAATTGTACTCCATTGCTTGTTTATTAGGTAAACCTGGAGAAAATAACTAGCATCAAATAAAACAGCACTACTATTTGATGTGTATTAAGAGGACAAAAAACATTAAACTGTGGAAACAGTTTAATTGAAAACGAAATATTTTAACTTTACGATGGGACGACATGTTGTCTACATGCCGTCAGAGTGCAGCATTAGCTTTATGCACGATAAACTCCTAATTTTAATGGAAGTGCATGAAAAAGCGTTGTGCTCCACAGTGCGGTGATGACATGGGTGGTCACAGTCAGAAGCCCACTAAAGTCTGTGAGGTCTGACGAGTCTGAATTGTCACCGTTACAGCAGCATCCTCTGAAGATCAGAGGTTCAGAACCAGCTGACATCGCTGCAGACGTCTCCATGAAGCTCTCTTCACTGCCACAACCCCACCCACCACCATCACCACCACTTCATTCTTCATCAACATGTCCTCCCCCGCCCCCCTTCAGCCTGTCTCGGAATCCCCTTTGATCTGCCGTATGACAGCAGCTGCACTGTACAGCTTCCCAGCAGCCCATAAATCAACTGACAACTAAGTGCTCCCTCTCTCCCACTACACACACACACAAACACACATTGGTCACAGACGTCAAAGGGATACACAAAGTTTTGGGGGGAGTGACCGCTAAGTTCTCACTGTAAGTGATGAGAGCATAAATAACAGTTTAAGTGCACACAGTGTCAAAGGAAAGCTTCGGACACACGCAGATTGCCATAATATCATAGACCTGTGGTGTCAGGTAGATTGATTACCTGTTTACTCCTCTCCATGTCTAGCTTACATTCACCCAATCACTTTGCAATGCGCGGGGCGACTGTGGCTCAGGTGTTAGAGCAGGTCCATTAGTGGTTGGATTGGTGGTCTCAAGCGTCCTTGAGCATCTTGAGAGAGGGCTGAATCTCAGAAGTGCTTGGCTCTGCTCTCAGGTTAGAAGCACCATATGAATGTGGTTCATACTGGAGCCAAATGCAGAGAGAGGTTCAGGGAAATGATTACACTCAAAGTTTGACAGAATTGAGCTAAACCTCTATAGTTACTGCCCAATCATATCAAGTATGATGCCCCTCCCACCGTCTTGGAAGCCGTTCTGGCAAAGCTGAGCAGGCATGGGAGGCTTTTCAGCTGATCTTGCTCACCTCAGCCTTACAGGCTATGAAAGCTAGCCAATGGATACATCTCAAGTCTCTTAATTGCATCCGTGCATCCCTCACATCTTAGTTCCTCTCGTCAGGGATGCGTGGAGAGGCAGGGAAACCAAGCAAGGAGAGAAACACAAGGAAATCTGTTTCAACAGAGATGAGACATCCTCTCCTCCGAAGTGTTGTGTGAAGCGACTTCCATTTTTGTTGATAGCGGCAGCCAATCACACCTGGATCGGCTGTCAGTGGGCTTTAACAGCCGTAGAGACTTTAAAGAGAGTTTGTACATGCAAGTGTGCACTGTGGTGATATGAATAAGGACACACACTGTCATAGCAGCAGTGTTTTCTCTCTGCAGCCTGCAACCTGTTGGATGAACATCTACATAAGTAACAACCTGCATTCTGTATGTGTACGCTGTGCTGTGTCCTGCTCAGAGGCACAGATACAACTTCTAATAACAGAATGGCTTTATATTATTTATTTATCTGTAGTTATTGGTTTCCTGATTGTGAGTGAATAACCCAAAATAAGATTATTGTGTCTTTTAAACACTGCAAAGTATTTATTAAGCTACATTTTTCAGGAAAAATTAAAATGATGTCACTCACATTAAACCAAGCACATAGGAATAATCAGCCTCACATGTGACTGAATGGAAACCATAGATCAACTTGACTAAAAACAATGTGACTGATACGAAACTCAAGTGATGTTGTGATGTAGATCGCTTTGATTGGCTGCAGCATCTGATCAATAAAGGGGCGTGTCAGCTGATTGAAATCCCCTTTGAAGAATGCGTGTCCTTGTGTGTCCTCGCTCATGGCTCCTCAGAGACCCTCCTTACTCCTCAGAGCAGAACTCAGAGCTTCGTGACAGCTTTCAAGATGGTGGAACAGACTGACTTGAAGTCATTTGAGGGTGCAGGGTGGATTGAGGAGCAGGTAAATATTGAATAAGTGACTCAAGATGTACCCAGTCTGTTCACACTGTATCTGCACTGTTCCCTCATCTGCACCTTCGACACCTCCGCAGCACACACCCACCCATACACTGCATGCATTGCAAATCTCCATACTGTTAATTTATGTTATCTTACTTTTTTCTATTTTTTTAAGCAAATCTCTTGCCATACATTCCCTCTTGTCACATTCCCTGAGCAGCTATAACAACCACGGCAGGTCTGTCAAATTTAGGATTACTAAACATACAATGTGCAAAGAAAATGAGTGATACCTAGTGACCAATAGAGCCAAAAGGACTTTGTCTTTTTAAGACTTTTTCAAGAACAGAAAGTGCAAGAGAAATTCAAGGAAATCATTCATCTCTTTGTATTTATTTCACACAAAGTAATCAGCACATGTTAGCATCTTCAACCAAGTCCAAAACAGCTGGCAGCTCAGCAAACAAAAGTGACAGTCGGCGACTAGAAATGATAACCGCATTTTGCCCACCACTTTTTGAAAACAAGCAGCCATGATTTTAAACAGATTACAAAGAATATCAAAGTGCTTGTGAGATTGGAGGGTTTGATGGGCATAGCAGCGATGGATGGAGGCTTAGAGAACTGTCAAATAACTGGAGTGTTTAATGTGTTAGATCCTGCCCCGTCAGCAAGTTTTCACTAGTTTTTCTCAGCAGAAAAAAAAATGAATGGCACGAAATTCCTGAAGACAGCATCCATTGTCCGTATATGTCCATGCATCAGCTGCATTTTTCTGCAAACAGCACACAACAATGAGAGAACATGTAGATGATTGACATGAATATTTCTTAAGGCAACATATCAAAGCTCAAGACAAAGTCATAGGCGAGATTACTGAGGCGATGCCATCTGTTCTTAGAAGCAGCGCTCTGATTGGTTAGCACGACGGGAAGATGATAATCATCGGGTGATGTGTAGGTCCAGTGACCCAGCACAGCCAACCTCATAACCTCTGTAGTTAAGGACCGTGTGTGTGTGTGTGTGTGTGTGTGTGTGTGTGTGTGTGTGTGTGAGTGAGTAAGATCAGTATCAGCAGGTTCTCCACTGGACAGTAATCCTTCTTTTGATGAACATATGTTAAATCCTGCACCCACTCACACACAGTTTCACACATGTTTGAAACTTAAACGTGTTTTAGTTTAAAACACAAAAAAAAGAACAGTGGCAAAGAGAAAAAACGGTTGAGACTTTCTCTTTGTCACTTACTCTTCCCTCTTTCTCTAACTTTTAGGTGGAAAAAAAGCGAATCTCTGCATGTGGCACTATGAGAGATGGAGGGAGGGGGGGGGGATTAAACCATGAGAAGCTGTTAGGACAAGGACCTTTTGACCTCAAACACACACACATATGCACACAGACACAGACACACACTTACAGGCCAGGAAATGGATTAGAGAGTGAGGTTGTTTGGAAGGCGATCGGATAAAATGGTGATTCACCGTGTCTGTTCAGAGAATTTTAGAGGGCTGCTTCTTTGTGTGTGAGTGAGTGAGTGTGTGTGTGTGTGTGTGTGTGAGTGAGTGTGTGTGTGTGTGAGTGAGTGTGTGTGTGTATCACTGTCTCATTACTGCGAGCAGTCAAGCCATGAAGGCGAAGCCGCCACAGACCTCGTTAGGAATCCTCTCCTCTATCCTCATGATGCACAATCCCTCGTATATGCATGTGCACGCGTGCCTCCTCGCACACGCAAAACACTGCACCATAACAGAGGCTAATGTTTGATTCTCAGATCAAATAAGCAATAATTACAGGGGGGGTTTTTTTTTTTTTGGTCCTCTACATGTGTGTTTGTGCCTGTTTGTGTGCATGTGTGTGCGTTGCTCTTTGTGAACAGAAAGGCGGATGATGAAACTAAGCTGAAAGTCTAGAGAGGACGGAGCAACTGAGGCAGAAAGACGAGAGCAAATGAGATGGCGCATTTCCTGTTAGCACACAGTGGCTTTGAACTTCTGGCCTAGTTTTGGCTATTTAATCATCATCTGTTATATGGCTGATAATGTAAAGCTTAAGTTATGTTAAAGTGAATTTGTATATGTTTAATGGACAAAATGAAAAGAAACTGCAGAGAAATTCATTTTCTCAAACATTCGGCCCCTTCGATTTGGTTGCCATTTTTTATTCTTACTGTGTAAAGTAACGAATGCTAGTCAGAATGGGTGGAAGTGTCGACTTGAAACTTGATGACCCATCATAAAAGTTTCTTTCTCTGTGAGAATAAAATAAAGTTTTAATTGTCTGCATTAAAGTTTTCAGCTTAAGGCCAAAAGTGTTACTGTAAGTTCTGATAGTCGTTAAATCTACAGGGAAAACTGTTTAAAAGTGTTTATTTCTGAGCAGTGTAGGGATTAAGGGAATGCAGCAGGCTACACTTTAGTACAATGGAAATCATTACTTTTCAAAAAGCTACTTAAAAAAGCACCTGTCCGTCCATCCATCCATCCATCCATCTATCTATCTATCTATCTATCTATCTATAGATAGTCAGGCTCTGTTATTATATATTTTTACAATCTTATCAGAAGGTGTTAGTGCTGAATCATATATGTTTTGCTACATTTTTCTGTACTTTTAATAAAAAGTGTGTGTTGACACAGGAAACGTGGGGTGATGAAACAGCCTTCATCACTGATAGCTCTTGATGTTGGTTTGGTGATTCAGGGCCTTAAAGGAGCCTTTTTCAATCTGTTATGAATCAGCCTGTTTTGTTCCGTGTAATTCAGGTTTATGTTAGCAAAGCAGGCGATTACACACACCAGCTAATTCTTCTTTCTGTGAAAGTGAGACACAAGGCAGAAACAGTCAGTCACACACACACACACACACACTTATACTAACTGGTAGCAGTGACTGGTCCAGATGGGAGGACTGCAGAGGGTATTAGTGGATATTGTGTGGGAGATGTTGATGGGTGTGGTGGGGGAGTCCTTCCACTCAGTGGGGGCGAGAGGGTTAAATCTCCTTGATTGAAATGCACAGCTGCCCCAGCGCTCACACAAGTACACGCACAAGTGCGCACACATATCATCGCACAGCTGAGTATGTGAGGACTGCGCAGAAGTTTCTGGAAGTGTAGTGAGGCTTCACAGAGCTGTGTGACTCAGCAGTGGATGTCTGCTTCTTCCTGTCCGTCTGCCCATCTTCTTATTTATCTTCTGTCATTCCCATCCTCTCTCTCCCCCACCCCCATGAGTCCATCCCTGTTTCCAGTTTCACCTTTTACTGGTGCGACTCTGTCCAGCGACCCGGGCTTTCTCTCAAGACACACACCTACACACACACACACACACACACACACACACACACGGAGTGGCAGTGAGGCAGATGTGATTTTATGTCTTTGTATCACTTCATGTCTGTCTCTCTGCGGGAGCTCAGACGGTGACAGACAGAGCAGACTCATCTCACAACTGTTTCAGTAACACTCAGTGGAGGGGAAAGCTAAACAGAAACACGCAGCGGTGGGTTTTAAAGACACGGAGAATAAACTCACCTAAAACATGTTAGCTGAACATTATCACATTTTATTTTATTAACTATTGGGCTGGAGTCAAGCAAAGACAGTCTTGGTTAAAAGAGTGTTTTCCTTCTCATCAACTAATTGATTAGTCAAAAGAAAAAGAAAAACACACTTGATCTGTAGTTTAAATACATTAGCCACAGTTCACTGAGTGCACCTTCAACTGTGGTTGGCTAAATGGATGCTAATCAGTTCCTCAGCATAGCCAAACACATGAATATCTGCCATTTGATCATTTCTTTTTCACTTGTAGCTGCTTCATTACCTTCAGGGCAATCCATTGAGTTCATTTACATAGAGCAGCAACACACACACACACACACACACACACACACACATATGCAGGGGAGGATCAGGGAAAATGGGCCTGTGTGTAACAAAAAAAAAGCAAACGGTAGCTTAGTTATTCCAGTGAGGTTTAACATTCACACAGTTTCTTTAGACTGTTGCTTAACCCATAAAGACCCAAGGCAGTTTGACTGTCATATTTCATTTTGTATTTTTTTGACCTATTTGAACATCATTTGATTAAGAAGATCCTCAAGTTTTAGCCTTGTCCTTTTTTTAAGCCCTAATTTGACATTTGCTTTGTTTGAGAATTGATTAACTCACCCCAAGTTACAGACATTCTTCATAACATTATTCCAGGCAAACAAGACAGATGGGATACTAGTAAAGCTGCTCTGCCATTCTAATGACTCTTTAAAGCATGTGGACTGCTTGAATAATTCAAAAGTTAATAAACTTTAAAAACGGTTGCAATTTCTAGCTTCCAGTGGTTGTTTATATCTTTCAGGGTTAATATCACGACTTAAGTCCAATATTACCTCTTACAGTCTATTTAAACAGATTATTATGAAAACAAAACTGAGTAAACATTGCCATATTATTTCTATTCACAATCAATGTTTCTAATTAACTTTAACCTTTCATCAGAAAATAAAAGCCATCAGCTCAGCAAATGCCCCTCCCGCCATGATGAGTTGTAAAAATTCATATTTGGTTGACAGATGAGAGTTTCACTGGACCCTTTGTTCATTTTAAATACATGGTGTGATTTTATACAGTGGGCCATTTGCTTGTTAGTGTTTGTTATGTTCATGATTCAGTGAGATGGGGATGGGCCATACGGCCTCTGAGGTTTTGTGCAATATTAAGGGGGCCTCATGCCTCCAAACTTATTAGACTCTGATGCATTTAACGGTAGTAAAATGTAAAAACTGTAAAAATTTAAACAACATTATAGTTATTAATAAAACTGCAGTTAATATATATTAGAAAGAAAAAAATGATGTGCATGTGTGTCAGTATGATGCTGTTAGCAAAAATAACAAATGCACACAGATGTTTCTAACTGAGCTCAAGATGTTGCAGTGAAACTGGCCGTTTCATCTACACTGTCTGCTTTCTGTGCAGGAGGGTTGTTGTTTAATATGTGACTGTCCATGTATTTGTAAATATAATGTAATGCATAAGGCTGTCAGACACTGTTATACACCATCAGACTATAATCCAGATGTTAATGTCATTACTGCTGCTATGACACATCACTCTCTCTCACTCTCTTTGCGTCTTTGTTTCAGTGCTCTCTCTCTCTCTCTCCCTTTACCTCTCTCTCACTCTGTCTTGCTTTCTCTTTGTATACCTTCTACATTCACTCTCTCCTCTGTTTTGGTATCAGTCTCTCTGTCTCTCTCTAAGCCGGTTTGAAGTCTACCAGTAGGGGTGTGTGTGTGGGTGAGGACGGCCTGCAACCTGCAGGTCTTTGTATTGACAATGGGTTTTTATATTTTTCAAGAGGCCAGCAGGCAGTCAGCGCCTGTGTCTGTGTGTGTGCGCGTGTATATATATTCCTTTTTATTTTCGGAAGATGAAAGCAGACAGAGTGCAGACACAACAGAATCACACCATGGAAGATATCAGCCGCCAGGATCGTATTGACATAAACATAAGTACACTCCTACATTACATTCACAGCACTCATAGCTGCTAACATGCCCAAATGCAGACAACATATTCTGGTTCTAAGTCTTCAAATGACCTAAATAATTTATTCACGAGAAAGTTACATATATTATGCATATACATATACTTTATAATGTATATGTGAGACATAAAACTGTAGCTAATTTACAGCCTCTGTCTGTGGTAAGGGTTTTAGATTCAGGATAAAACATCCGAACAAGGAAGAGATAAAAAGACAAAAAGAAGTTAACTAATAAAACAGGCTGTGTGCATGTGTATATACATGTGTCTTTGTGTGTGTGTGTCTTATAAATGCCTGTGTATTCTTTTACGTAAATATAGGTGGCACGTGTGTATATATGGGTGTAGGTGGTTGTTGCAAGTCTGATGATTTGAAACTCAGTCAATATTTACATCAGTGTTTAAGTCTAGTTAGTTGTGTGTAAATGGAGACGGCGCTGTGTGAACTGATGCCTCAGTGGCTGGTGGAGCTAAAGACAGCAGGAGAGGAAGAAGAATAAAGATCTCAGTTGTTGCTCCTTGAGAGGATCCTTGAGATCTTAAGATTATTTGTGGAGTAGAAAAGGAGAAAGAACAAAGTTCTTCCAAACAAATTTTGTCCTCTTCTTTTTTTGACTTCTCTCACATGCTTGTTAATACTGAATAGATTTACCTTTTTTGATTCTGAAACAGATGTTTGATATCAGAGAGGAACGACTGTTGGACACAAACCACAAGAAAACTTAAACAACTGGTTTGATCAGTAACAATTGATTGTATTCAGTAAACTCAGTTTATTTTTGATGAAATCTCTTAATAATCAAGCACCCAGTAACTAAACCTGTTGAATAAATGTGGGGAAGTAAAAAGGATAATATTTCACTCTGAAATGTAGTAAACTGGAAGTATAGAGTTGCATGAATAGTAAAATTCAAGTACAAATGCTCCAAAACTGTTCTGCACTATTGTACTTACCTTTCATGATGCTATGCTAGCTTGAACTCATGAATTAATCCTCACTCTAAGGCTAGCAAGCCTGTAACCCATCGCCTCTCCCTGTGTGTATCAATTGATGTGACAATGTGACGTAATCTTCCCTGAGTGAGTGTAACCTTCCCTAATTGGAGGAGCTTGATGTTGTCATTCAGTTTCAAAAGTCATCTACATCTCATATAAATGTTTTGCTTTTAGGTGCCCTTCGTCTTCCCATGTCCATTTTTCAACTCAAAGCTAAAAGTGCATCTTCTGCTCTTGTTTTAGGTCAGTTAAAACAGTAAAAAAAAACACTGTGTTAGTGAGGATGCTGCTCTGTTAGTTTGATTAAATGCCTCATACAAACACTATGTTAACAATACCTACTTACAGTTAAATACATGTTGGTCCGTAACACTGGATTTGTTTAGTAACACGTTTACATGTAAGTAAATGCAAATGAGCCAACGGATAAAGTGTGCGCCCTGGCTGTGTGCAACCAAAAACAGATTTGATGCTTCCATGCCTCACACACAGGTGTCTCTCACATGTCAACATGTATGACTGGGCAGCATGGCTGATTGCACCCTGTAGTATGACAGATTTCCCTCCAACGCTGCCTGTGATGCTGCTCCATACTGACATGAGTGTGCATAAAGAGTCTGTCAGTGTTTGTGTGTGAGATTATATAACCGTTTCCTCTGTTCCTTCGGTGTTTATGAATACACAGATATTTTTTTCCTCTCCCATACCCTAATTAGAATGATTACTTTGGCATGCAACTGGAAAACAGGGGTAAAAAAAAAAAAAAAAAAGTCTCTTTGATCCTCCCTCTCGGTCTTTCTAACCATGCCAGTCCTCCTTCCACTCTCCCATGTATCTCACAGTACTTTTCTTAGCTGGGTTTCAATAATACATCAAGAGTATGCATATTTCAGTGGCTTTGTGCAATACACTCGTGATGTACCGCACATGTACAGTATAGAAGTGCCCGTGCTGCTGCTGAGGGAAGCCCTCAAAAGGAAGATGTGCTGGGTCTCCCCCTCCTCATACACGTCAGCAGGCCTAATGAGAAGACGCCAGCCCCCGGAGACGGGGGAGGAGAGAAATGGGCGGTAGATGCTCAGATACACTAAACTAAGATAGATCAGAGGAGCAAGGTGAGGTACCGAGATGATGCTGAGGTTTTTAAGAACTGCTCTTTGACTTGGTTGCTTTTATTCATTACTTTGGAGACGCCTTTGATGTCTTTGTTGTGTTTTTCACCCTGCGCGTCTCTGGAGATCACATGTCTATCAAACAGTGCGGGCAGGATGTAAACATGATGTTTTTCTTGCAGCTTCTATCGGAGAAGCTGTTTGGGTGGTGCTGTGTGTTTTGTACTTGCAGCCATTTTGGCTCTGGCTGCTCATACCGTCCCGTTATCATTATGTTATGCACTGTACATGTTTTAAAATGAATTAAAACTGATAACAAACAATATACACCCGAAATCATTCTCTACTTAAAGATGTACTTTCCCAAGCAACATAATTTATCGCAAAAGCTGATTTAAATGTACTCCTCATCCTCTAAAATTAAATTATCTACGTCTGTGTCTGATTGGATGTCTCGCTTTTCAGATTTACATAGATTTTGAAATGAAAACCCATCACTTCATGTCTGAGTTTAAATGGTTTCCTCTTTCCTACAATATACTTGGAGAGGCGGGTTGATGAGAAGGAGATGAGAAAAGCAGGAAGAAAAGGCTGGATGATGAAGGCGTGGGAGTCAGTGGAGGGGCAGGGTGGAGGATGATGGGGGGATGGGGAAGTGGCCGGGAAAGCCGGAGAGTGCATGGCAGAGAGTGCAGGCTGACTGAGGAGTATTGATTATCTGTGGGAAGCACATATGTTCCTATTGATTCAGAAGGGTTGCAAAATGTATGTGTAAATAAATTAAAAAGTATGTGTGAAGAAAGATGCCTTTCTTAAAGATAAGACATGGTGCATATAACATATATATGCTGTGTGCATATAATTGTCTTGAAATTAGCAGTTCAAGGCATAATATGTAATTTTGCCACTAGTAGTTTCTCAATCAAAACAGTGAAAATAAAAATATAGTTTTTTGACATCATGAAATAGCATTGAATCATGGGATTTGTTTATCTTATTGTTGAGCGGCGGTTGTGCAAATGGAAATCTATCTGACTGACTCGAGTAAAAATGTTCCCGGACAAATTAATGTATTAAAGTTTTATTTGCGTTACGTTTATGTCTTACTGATGGTGCCTCAGAAGTTAGCAACAAGCCATAAAATAAAATGCATCAGTGCCTTAAATAAAATTACAGATTTCCCAGAGTTTGAACATCGTTGAGAACATTTGGAGTGGTGTGAGTACAACAAAATATATGAGTCAGTTTTAGACACTTTAATATGCCAAACTACATTAAAGTCGAGGGATCAGGAGACACTTTATTGTGTAAAAAAATGTAGAGAGGGGCAGAGAAATGTAGATAGTTTGCCTCTCAGAGGTAAACGTGCTGCTGAGGGTTGGTTTAGAGTCAGAGACGCCTTGAACAAATTTAAACCAGGCTTTCAAGGCTTTGTACACACAGCTGAGAGTGGAATGAAACTGGAGCCAACATTAGCAAACGCCTCATGGGAGACATTTTGGGGCCAAGCCCTTCGGTAATGAGGATATGAGCTCCAGCTCTGCAGGATGGATATGCAGGAGGGGGGACAGACAGGTGGGAGAGAAAGACAGGTGTCAGAGGAGTGTTTGCAGTAGAGCTCGATCTGTCAGCTTGCTCTTGCTCACAGCTGAGAATGAATGGACACACACACATACACACACACACACACACACACACACACACACACTCAGGCACAGAGCGTTAAACTCCTGTAGTTACTGTAGAAAGTCTTCCTGATGGGTGTGACTTTAGGTAACGTAATGTCTCATTTCACAGACGGATAACAGAGGAGTCAACTCATGAAGTGAAATTCAAAGGAAACCATCAAAATGCAAACCATCCTGCTCTCTAACAGATTAAAGTTAGTTTGCCCTCTTTGAAATAAACCTGTGTGTCTCCATTGTCACACTTTCACCACTTCAAACAACTCCATAATTGGCTTTCGGGGACACGGCTCAACAGCCAAAGGTCCTGAAGGAGAACATCAACCTTTTGGCAAATTATTATTTCGATCAGCTTAGCCTTGTGCGACGACAAGGTTGGCAGCAGGCTCACATCCGTGTGCCCAGCATTTATTCGGTTTGCTCCAGCGTGGCTGATGCTTCAGAATGATCTGTGAACTGCACAGCAGCGCTTGAGGGCAATGCTGCTCAATAAAAGACTGAATTACTGGCATTGTAGTTACAACAAATCTTATTGTAACATGCTGCATTAATCAAAGAGCGCAGCTGCTCAAGGTTTGTTGACCGATGTTAAAGCATTAGTTTTCGTTTTTACCCCTGATGAGAGTCCGTCATCCTAAAGATCTCTTTGAGAATGACTGCTGCTGCTTTTGTTATGTGAACCTTTAATGGATTGGGAGTTTTGAAGCATTTGGTGTCTAGACAAGGCACTAAAGAAACAAAGTAGACACAGTGGCATTTCAAAGTAGTAAAGATTGATTTGAAGTTTGGGAAAGAGAGAAGTTACATACCTGGTCTGATTCAGTTGATGTTGCTACTTTGCCTTTAGCCCCTTTTACACAGCCTGTCCAATAATGCCCAGTAATATTCCGCTGTTACTGTGGCTCCCTCCCTGGTAAGTGATGTAGCGACTGGGCCAAATTAACATCTGTGGAAATAAGTGAGGTAGCACGCCAGAACTGGGTTGTAGTGTATTGACCGTGTGTTAAATGTGAAACCCACAAACAATTTAAGGACTGCTAGCATCAGCTAGCAGCTAATTCAAAGAAAAAGTACAACAGCAACCAGAAAAGTCTGCAACTTCCAGAGAAAATAAGGTCCAGGAGCTTCATTATTCCATCAATAACACTGCTAAATTATGTCACTGTTTCATTGTTTGGAAAGAGCAGCTGATGCACTTTATACATTTTATTTCATTTTTACATTAAAATGTATAAAATGACATTCGTTAAGTACATGACTATTGTTACTAGGTAAAAAGGGCTTAAATAATTAAACAAATGAACAAGATGTAAGGGAACAAGAGTCTGGAGTGTTATATGTGTTGCATCCACCTGAATGTGAACGCAAGGAAGTTTGAAGTATTACACCAGAAAGACAGAGGGTCAGTCTGCTGGTCTTCCTGTTGTTTATATAACAAAAACACCAGTATGGTTCATGCACTCTGTCCCTGATTGATAGTTCCCTGCTTAAACATAGTTTATGCTAACTAAGGCACATAATGCACAGGAAATGGGAAGCAGTATAACATTAGCCTTGTTATTGAATTTATGAGCTATTCTTGGCTTATAATACATCATAAGACTTTTTTTGTTCGACTGATAAGAAGTGTATATGTAAAACAACCTCTGACAGTATAATGAAGTTACCTCTCATCAGTGTATCCCCTTTTCCCCCTTTTTTGAATTTAGTTACTACTTTGGCACAAATTTTTTTTTCTTTGTGGTGACTTTTTGCTGCAGTCCTCCAACTCCTTCCTCTCCTTATTTTCCAGTGGGAACAAAAGCAGCGCTTATAGCTCCAAACGGTTTTATTGGTTTTCCTGTGTAAGTGTGGAAGTGCCAGAGTGAGCGATCCACCAGGAACACATGGATGACTTCTCAGACTTTGTTTCTCTGCCCAGATCTCCCACACACTCGGTATGTCTGAATGACGAGCAACTTTTTTTTTTTTTCTGTGACCACGTCTGACGGATCGGATTCTCGTTCTATCAGCTGTCAGATCTTAATGAACGCCGAGGGATTTGATTCCAGATGGGAGTTTTCTTCTTATTCTCCCCAATCCTTATATCAATAACCGTCAACTCTCTGGCAGGATCTTCTTATAGCGTTGATGTGAGCAGCGTTGGCCCTAATAGTGCGGCACTAAACTCAGTGTAAAAGTGTAAACATTGTCCAGCCCCCAGTCTACTATCCCGTCCTCCATCCTTCACTTTACCTCACTAAAACACTCTCCATTAAATATTGTGTATGTATTTGTGATCGATCATCCGGGCGGCAGGGGACTTTAAAGTGATCCTCCAATCAAATAGCCTATAAAGGCGTTGACGCGGCACATAAGCATTCGTTGCCTGATTAAAGGAACTGAACCATTACAAATATGCTGAACCATATATGAATGCTAATACTGAGTAAGTACATAAACAATTTAAATCCCACGAAGGCTTGAGCTTTAATTTAATTTTATGTTAACTGCAAAATTAAGGGGAAAAAATACATATTTTCTTTATTGATACCGTATGGATGTTTTTTATGAAATAATAATAATAATAATAATAATAATAATAATTGTTAATAATAATAATAATCGAATGGATTGTCCGTTTCTGTCTCTTACACTCACGGAAGGTAGGCCTATGGGCTAATATATGATTCATACCATTTCCATTATCTACTGCTGACATGCAGTAGTGATGCATGAAACATCGCAGGGCGTGCGCGCCCGGCTTGGCTCTCCGCGGCTCCCTTGCGCGCGCGCGCGTGCGTGTCTCCCACTGTGCGCTACGTCCCTATAGCCGGGCATCACGTGTCAAGGCTCTCGGGTCCTGGGCCAAGTTTTTCCGTGTCAGATCATTCACGGAGCTTCTAGCACTGCGACCCACACGGCCCGACCCTCCCGCGCGCATCTCCGCTCCACGCTGCGTAAACGAACACCTCGGCGAGGATGGACGGATGGATGGACGCGTGGATGTGCTGAGATGTTCCGTTTAACCGAACGCGCAGATGAAGACCACTTCAAGTGATTCTTTGATTACTTCCAGTGATTGTTTTTAATCGCTTTGGGATTACCTTTGGTCTGTGAAAAGCAACAGAAGTAAGGAGGGTATTTGTTGAGGAGAGACAAGAGAGGAAAGAAAGAAAGAAAAAAAGAAAGAAAGACAGAAAGAGAGAGGAAAGCTCCGCGTTGCTGAGAAAGGCTGGGTGCGCTAGAAACACGGAAAGTCGCGGATCATGCTTATGGGAACTTCCGATTCCGTCTCGATAAGGTATTTTTCAAGAGTAAAGTTGTTTCCTTTGCTTCTAATGTATTAATCTCTATCGAATCTGAGACTGAGACTACTTTTAAAATACGAATTAAACAAAGAAAAGCACAGGTGATGGGCGCTCCGTTCTCTCAGGCGGTTTTTATTGCCTTTGTCGCCGTTTGAAATGTAAGTACTTTTCAAAAGCGATTCTTCTGAGAGCATTTTTGACATTTTTTCCCTCTTTGTCAGACCGTTCTCTGGAGAGAGCATGCGACTGCCTCAACCGTGAGATGCGCTTTTTTCAGAAAACGGCAAACGATGGACAACAAAGCCCATTACAAAAAAAAAGCGTTATAAAGAGAAAAGTCTGTTAGCTGGATTATGACTAATAATGTTTTGCTCTCGATGTTATTCTGCTTATTATAATCATCGGGATTAGTGTGGTATTTATTGAGTGTTTTTTTTTTGCGCATTGCCTACCCACCATTGCGTGGTGTGGGCTAAAAACCTCCAGTAGAACAGAGACAGAGCAGTCCATCTGTTCGATCACATAGCAACAGGAAGAGCGAAGAGACAGAGTAAAAAAAACCAAACCTCACTGTTCCCATAATATAACAGCATAATAATGTTGCACTCATAGAGTTTATTATCTAATAGTAATGGCCACATTTTTGTGTTTCTAACTATATGTGCTCACTAAAACAGCAAATAATAGTCCATTTGTGAGGCTCAGTAGTGAGTTGAACGCATTATTGTGTCTCTTTTATCATATTTACACAGTATTTATTTGATGTTTTAAACAAAAGATTCTTAGTTTTGGGTGAATATCTTGTTTTCCATCATTGAGATGGTTAAAGGTCATTTTTAAGAGAAGAGAAAGAGACACAGAAAGAGGAAGTGCTTGAACTGACAGAGAGCTTTGTGAAATAAATGCTCATGGAAAGAGCGCTGCCAGGTTAGTAAAGGAATATTGAAAATCTGTGTCTGGATTGATTGGAAGCAAGTACTTTTGGGGCTGAGGGATCTGCGGAGCGAGCGGTCTGAGTGTTTATTCGGATCATTGTGTGATTTGTCTCCAGTTGCTCTTTGCTGAGTTGATCAGTCTTTTTCACCTCTTCTGCCAATGTTCTTTCCTCTTTACCTCCATCTCTGCCTCTCTCGCCACGCTGTCGTCCATCTTTGCTATCCTCCCACTTTCCACCTCTCTCTAACCTCTCTCCCTCTGACCTCCCTTCAGAGTGGCTCTGCCTGATGCTCTATCATGACTGATGGCGAGGGGAGAGCGCGCTTTCAGTACGCAGAGTGCCCGGAGGGGCAGGAGCTGGAGGAGGTGCAGGAGGAGGTGAGGCTTGCTATACCGACACCCTACAGGCAGGATGCCCAGGGTCATGATGTTGACTCTGAAGAAGGCCATGATGAGGAGGAAGAGGAGGAAGAGAAGGAGGAGAGAAGGAGAAGGGCCGGTAGCGGTCAAGGCGAAGGAGGAGAATGGAATCCTGAGGTTCAAGAGCAGGAGGAACAGGAGCAGGAGCTGGAAGTGGAAGTTGGACCAACATTGGGAGTTCGGATCCGGGCTCCTATTCGTGACCCAGACTGTGTCTCCGAGGAGGAGGAGCAGCAGCCGTACCCGGCCCTGGCCCCCGTGGCCTTCTTCTGCCTGAAGCAAACAACAAAGCCTCGCAACTGGTGTCTGCGTGTCGTCTGTAACCCATATCCTTTCATACGCTGGGAGACCTAACTCACTCTGACACCTGGTAAGACCAAATATGTCCCCACTCCCGCACGCGTGAGCACTGCCAAAGCTTACGCACGCCGCTTTTTTTTTTAAAAAAAGGTATGTGATTCATATGCTTTTTCCATCCAAAACACACGTCAAAAATCCATGATGCAGGCGGCTCGTTTCTGTGAGACTAAACAAGCACCAGTAGCTGGCGCCACACTGTGAAACCTGACAGGTCATTTGTCCAACTGCTGGGGTTAAACCTTGGATGCCATTGTTTGGGCATATGGGATGACTGATGGAGTGTGTGGCTGTGTATTTAAGACGAACCGCTCTCTTGCTGTGGTTGTCTTGAGCTTGTCTTCATTGGGATGATAGTCAATGTTGCTTTTGCTGAGCTCTTCTCCTGCAGTGCCTTGCAATATGGATGGTTTATATTTTAATCTCATGTTCTGGTCTGTGCTTTTCTGTATTGGACTCCAGATCCAGTTAGTTGGTCATTCAAACCACACTTTAGTGGCGAAAGAGCCTCTGCAGGGGGCCACTGACAGAGCTTTTTGGAGCTCACAAGCACAATCAGTTACTTTTTTGGGGCATATTTGACCTCCTCTGTGTCTGTAGACTGTGATTTTTGGCCGACTCAAGCCAAGGGACAAATATCCCAAGTGTCAGTTTGCTGTATAAATATTTGCACAGCACGCATTCACTTTGATTCATCATCATTATTAGTGAATGAGAAAGGGCAAAGTTTGATGTTTTCAGAGTGTACAGAGAATCCAAACACAAGGAATTATGTGCTTTTCGAGTCATATTTGGTAGCATCCTTCCACTTATTTTTTAATGCATATCTTAAATGCAGCTTTCTATTGTTTATGGGTTTACTTCCACTCCTCTTTCATTGTACTTAAGCCAGATTTATCTTGAGGGTAGTTGGGTAATATTCACTTGAGTGATCTGTCCTGTATGTTGGAGGATACACATCATTAATCACCTGTGACTTTACAGATAAAATACAGTCTTTTAGGATAGAGTGTCTCTCTTCACTAACTTTCTGGCAGCCATTTTAATTTAATGCACAGATGCCAAATAGTCCAAATGAAATCAGTTTTTAGCTGCTTGTGTCTTTTTTAGTATCTATTATTACCCCTCAGCTGAACATCCTGCCTAGTTAATTTTCATCTGTGGGATGTTTTAACACACTGGAGCACAGACAAAAAAGGAGCATAATGCGCATCCAAATCCAAGCACTATGAAAAGAACCCGGAGATGAACCACTGCAATGTTGTTTTTTTTGTTTATTTTAAATTCCTGCTGCTGTTGGAGGAGGGTGGTGTAAACACAAAATCAGAACCAGAGTCATGCTAATTTGCTAAGTAGATTCTTGTGTACTCGGAGCCAAATTTGCAGGAAACCGAGAGCATAAAAATAAGATGAAAATCATAAAATGCAAACTTATACTCACTTCTCATAGCTTCCATTTGTCTTCTCATTTTGTGGGGAGGTTATAAATGCTGTAAACTCTAACTGGCTGAATGATTCTGTAACAACGCTGCATGATGTTTTGGTACCTTGTGTGTGTGTGTGTGTGTGTGTTTGTGCGGGTCTATAGTGGTGGAAGCCTGGAGGTGGAAGTGTATCTCCTTGGAGATTAATCTTTAAATGGTGTTCTTAAGTCTGAGAGGAAAAGCACACTGAGAACAGTTTGATATACATAGCTGTTTCATAAGTGTTTAGCTGCAAAGATAAAGATGGAGATTTTATTAGTTTTTCTTCCTGATAAAAGCTTGTCAGCTCTGGAAAGGGAAGCTGTCATGCTTTGTGCAGATGGTAATCGTTTTTAATAGTCCATCACGTCGTTGAGGAAAAGACAAATGCAATTAGAAGGAATAAGGTCCAGAACTTAAGACATCAACAGACTTAACAGATGAAAACCCGTGTGACCTGACACATGATTGGGGAAAGATGGAGAGATCAAGGAATGCATTAGGAATTCATCGGTGTCCGTGAAGGTGAACCTCTTAAGAAGCTGCTGCTCTAGCTGGTTGTCCGACTGAACCACATCCATGGCTGCCTCTTGCTGATTGGTCGACCACTGGGTTTAAACACAAACACATAGCTTGAAACCTGACGAGATGGATTTGTGAGATAACAGGATTTTACAAATCCAGGTGCCTTGCAAGGTAACTAAGCCAACGTGTTATTTGATTTTCTCTTTACCGGCTTCAATTCGTCTGTTTTCAAAAGGGAATAATCCTTTGAGGATATATATCACAGTGTTGCATCTACATTGGTCAGTTTAGAGAAACCAGCCATCAAAATGAAAAGCTTATCACGCTCTCCTCAGAGCAGAGTTACTTGTTGAACTTAAAATATTACAATTCAGGGAGGTTAGCCCTGCAGCATGAGCACTTGCATCCAAGTTTTGAAGTAATTTCCAGGGGGATTGAGTCGGAAGACCTGTTGAGTCGTTTTGGAAATCGTACAAATGCACATCTTGACGGCTGTTTTTAGATGATTAGAACATGAAGTGGCAGAGATCCCGGCCAAGTCTATTTCTTCTTACTCCACTTCCACACAGAATGAGGATTTATCTAGATATGTCAAAATGTGGACAAGGAATTCTTAAACTGCTCTTTTTGAACTTTTTTTCTTATGATTTTCTTTGTTGGATTTCTAGTATTGTTCCAGTGTAGATTTAGTGTTGGGTAAACCCAGTTTTTAAAGATCCAGTGAGCAGGATCTATCATCTCATGGTGAGGTTGCAGATTGCATCTAACAGAATATTTCTTTGCTCACCTTCCCCCTCCAAGCTTAGGGAAGAGACTGCATAAATTACATAAAATGAGAAAGGCACTCTCCTGAAACGCTGTTTGGTTTGTCTGTTACTTTAGAAACATGGTGGTTTAACATGGCTGACTCTGTGGAAAAGGACCTGCTCACCCTGTAGATGTAAAATACTCATTTTAAAGTTAAAAAAACACAATGATCCTTAATTTGAGGCCATTATATACCCATAAAAATATATTGCTGAAGATCATGTTCCATTTCTGTCATATTCTGCAAATAGTTTCCTCAAAATCTGATACTCTGAGCCTTGAATGTTACAGGGATGTGAATCATGTGAGAAAAAGAAAAATCAAGACACAGCAAAACAGGAATTTCATTTCAAATAAGAGCAAATAATAGCAGGTGGATGGGGACAGGGGTAAGCAGTGGTAAAGCTGCAAAATCATCCAACTCATCCATTTTGACACGCAGCCTTAAACTCACAGGACATATGGCTTGGCAGCCCGCTGTTTGGCAGATGCTAATGTTGAGTTACATTATGTCTGTTTTGTTCACAGCACTGAAGCAGGGATAATACTGCAGTGGCTGCTGAGATATATTACTATGTAGCAGATGCTCCCATGGTCAGCACATGTGCTTTTTTCCTGCTCGTGTCCTGATCACATTTTTGATTTCCAGCTGAGTGCTGATGGTATAAGATGTGTTATTGTTCGGTGACAGCGAGGACTGTTTGTACAAAGACAGCCTGACTAATGAATACTATCGCTATCACATGCTTGGCATTGCATTGTAAACGCTTGTTTAAGACCTGAACCAGGTTATGTCACTAGAGCTGATCTCTACGGACAGCTCTCTGTGTTTTGTTCTTCAATGTCTGGGAGTGTGTGAGTGTGTGAGTGTGTGAGTGTGTGTGTGTGCAGAAGCCACTGGGTAAGCACTGCAGAGTTGGTGGTCCATAGTTGCCTATGTAAATATTATTTGCAGCATAAATGCTCAGCCACTCAACACCACAAAGGCATGCACTGGTTGAGGTGTGAGTGTGGAAAGAACAGACAAAGAGCTAAATAAAGTGAAATGGTCGCCTGGCTTTCTAATCTCTTTACAGCTATGCGTTTTCTCAGCTTATCTCATGCTGGTGATTGAACAAACTGGGGGGGTCAAACTCATGTCAGAGTTATTCAATCTTATAAAATCCAGATTCCACTCAGTTGATGTCTACCTGCTGCTGCAAAAAAAAATCTAATATGTACCCAGGAAGCTACTGATTACATGTGACAATAACAAATGATTTCTTGTTCATCATGTATTTTGTGCTTGTCATCACTGATCCACTGACCTGCTCCTTTTGCCTGTAGATAAACATCTTAGGATTTGAAGGAAAATGTCTGTCCTTGTGCTGCAGCAGCGGCAGGGAGCTACTGAAGTTATTTATTTCATTTACTGCTCTGCTATCGACTTGTCCGCCTTACAACACAATGAAAAGATGGAACTGGCATTGCTTTTATTTTAATGGCTTTCATTTTAAAAGACAGCTCCATTATTTTTTTCATCCATCATTTTTTTTCCCCTGTAAATTCCCCTTGACATTCTTTATGCATTCAAACCTGAACCTTCAGATTTGGATTTAAATCTGTAAATTCCAGCGTCAAATTGTTACTTACAATCCCCCCTATTGAACCTTTCTCCCATATGACCTGAGGTAGTTTTCTATTTGAGGATGTATGAACCCCTTAGTCTTTGCTTTTTGTGGTTCCCTCTTCAGGTCTGTGTGTCAAACAGGGGCGGGGCCACACACACACACACACACACACTCGTGCAGAGCAGACAGCCAGCCACAGCGGACAGCTTAGAGGCATTATACAAGAGAGGGGGAAAACCACTTAAAGCATTTTGATGAGAATAGTGTGTTATACCAGGGATGATAGTAGTACTTCACATATATATTGCTCCTTTCATTTCAATAGTCGAACTGGGAGGCATATCGCGCCTGTCGTGTTAGCTGTCCAAATTGAGCTGTGAAAGAAGTTCATGTCGTGAAACCCTGTGCATGTGTAACAGATGTATAACTTTTACGTTTTAAACTTCATTTTGGAAGTAAGTCGCCAACCTTTTAAAGCAGTTTTTATCGGATTTGGCACTTGCCAATTCTACACATGCACTTATAATGTCCCAGTGACCATTTAAAGTAAAGTTACAACTCTCTCTCCATTTATTTATACAGAGGCCTGGTCTGGTTAGCTTGAAATAAGTACCTGGCAGAGTTGCCAAGACGGCTCCTGAGTGGCAGGACTTGACTTTGGGACTTTGACAGTTTGAAGTATGCTCTTCGGGTGAATACATACATAGTCTGGCAGTGAGGCACCAGAGTTGTTTTTGTGGTGTAGAACATATTAACTACAAAACATTTAGGAAATAACATGAGATGCAAATTTTAGATAAGACGCAAAGACCAGCTTCTTGTTGGTGTGTGTATTTGTGGGTCCATTTTGGGATACTGTTGATGCCTTAAAGCTCTTTGACTGTCACTTGCTGAATAACGGCCTGTTTTGGTCTTTGGTGCCACAGATGTCTCCGCTCCATGTTTTCCTCATCCATCAGAGGTAACAAGAACTTTGTTTTTGCATCTGGCTATTAACAAGCCATAGCAAGATAGAGTTGTCAAGATTGACTTTATAAAGAATGAATCAAATAGTTAATAAGGGAATAGTTCACTGACAAAATATGTTTAAAAAAATGTTTTTTTTCAGCTCCAACAACACCAGAATTTTTTGTT
>JAQNCA010000011.1:7612903-7627453 GCA_029783725.1 Acanthurus tractus
TGAAATATTATTAATATTGTTTATACTTCTAAAATCTATTGCAGTGAATGGAAAACCAATAGCTACTTGTTTGGCAGTAATTTAAAGCAGTTGGTAATTGGTTAAAACCAGCAGTGTGCGTGCGTGTGGCCCTTAAAGAAAAGCCTAAGAAGCTCTCTCTCCGGTAGATAATGTGGTGCAGTCCATTATACCTGAATCGACTTTTTCAGTGCTAATACCCCCAGTGACGCTGTCACAAGACTTAATGTTAAGAAGTCACTTGTTCGAGGGGTGCGATGGAATAACAAGCTGATTCAGGCTGATTAGATCAGGTTTGGGGGCCAGACGAGGTTAATCCATTACAGATGAGTGGATTCATCATGCTATCTGTCTCCATTAGTCATCCTGTGCTCTGAACATGTTGGGAAGGCCTCTTGTTCTTCCTTCATAAATTAATACAGATGAGACTGCACACACACGCACACACGCACACACACACATATTGCCACAAAACAGCAGTCAGTATCTGATCTATTTGTTGAATTTCGTTATTCTCTCTGGTCATTTGTGGCTTTGGGTGGATTGAACTGTCAGTCTGACATTCTAAATGACATTAACAACAAATTTCAAGCAGTCTGAAACAGGTGACAGCCGTACCAAATTAAAATCTCCAGCATGAAGGTTCTCATTAAAATGCGGTCAGGTGCAAGTGTTGACTCAGGATGATAAAAGGCCTCACTGTTCTTTCAACCTCCGCCGCAGCAGTGATAAAATGACCCATAAGCTCTGTCTTCAGGGCAAAAAGTTTGAAGTGTCCGCTTGCTCTGAAACCTGCAGCAATGCCATTTTTCAGGTCTCTCTCTCATCTTGGGATGACTTAATCTCTGCAGTGTGAGGCATAAAGAGAGCTGGCCTTGATGTCAGGAGGTTGTCCTTCGCCTGCTGCCACTCAGACAGGCATCCTGAGGTGTGTGTGCATTCGTATAAGCACACACAATCACACACACACACACACACACACACACACAAGCTTCTGTGCATCTCTCCATCTCTGCCAGTCTGTGTTCGCCTTGCTGTATTTATATCGAGCAGTGCTTCGTGTGTGCGTGCGTGTGTGTGTGTTTGGTGACTCATTTTATTTGGCTTGAGCTCATGATAACAGCAGATTGGGGGTCATGAGGTGTGTATTGCTGAGGAGACGGAGGGATCCTGTCTCTCTGACGTATAAAATCCTGGCACAGCCTGCAAAGTCCTCACAATGTGTGCGGTTGTGTGTATCGTTGTGCATGTTTGTGTGCAGTGTACAGTATGTGCAGGAAGTCTTACTTTATAAGGGAATATGAAACATCTTGGGACACCATATTAGCACGTTATTGCCATGCACCAGACATGGTGCGCTAATATTTTTTCTGTAAAATATTCGGACCAAAACAGCACAAAACATGCACAAACTGGCATGCCTGCCTTTGTTGAGAAACAAGTCATCCACAGACTCCCTCATGCACAAATGCTCTCTCTGCTTGTGTAATACGAAGAACATTCACACTATGCTCCACAGAAATGTTGGGGATTTTGGTGCCACAACTTATTAAATTTGGCTATTAAAAATAATTCATTATTACGTTGAGTAATAGGATTTAATTCACATTCAATCTGCCTCGGAGCACCACCCTTACAAATGGGAAATGATTGCCTATTTATTTATTCAGTCTCATAAGTAAACTGACTGTCAGTTTTCAAACCATTAATTAGTATTCGTAATGAAAGTAAGCCAATCAGTTGTCAGTAGAGGTGGAGGGATCTGGAGTTCTGCAGAGATGAGGTTTGCAGCAGTCATTGTTGTGTAACATCTAAAAGCTGCAAATAATTTTATATTCAGAACCTTTTATTTTAGCAAACGGGCTCAAACACAATGTAGTCTACCAGTGTACTTCATACAGGTGTTTGTATGTGTGTGCAGAACAAACAAAAGGCAAGATGGCTGACTCAAAATGGTGGCTAAGACCTCATATCTTAATCAAAGGAACCTACAAAAAAGATGACAGAATCCAAGATGGCCTTCAAACTACATGGCTGATAAAGGGAGTTTAAAAAGGGTTTCTCTCTGTAAGGCCCAAGTGTGCAGAATAAGGGTGCCAAGTTAAAAAAGGGGTTAGTTAAAACAAGATACTGAGTATACTTCCACTCTTGTATGTTTGAAAATATAAACAGATATATTTGCGTATCTCAGTGAACACATTGACCATCCTATATGCTCCCTGTATGCTATGCTATGCTATGTTTGACTCAGTTATGTTACCAACTCAAAAGGGAAAGGATGTGCTGTTCTGTAAAGTCCAGTAAGCTGCAGGTTTGTGAAGCTTCCTGGTTGCCTAAATGCTGGTGTGGGCGTGTCACCTCACTGTCTCTGAGGACCCCAATGGTTGATGCTTTAATCCTTGAGTTAGCAGCTTGGCACTAACTCTGAATTGTGACCCCTGTTAATTGTAAATATCCCCTGGCAGACCCATAGTGTCCTTGCCGCTGGTGCTAACTCAAACTTTTTTTTCTCTTGATTAATAAAGACTCTAGAAAGGCTCTTACATGCTGTAGCAGTCTGTAGCAGTCGACAAAGCAGAGAGTTAAATAGAGGGAAAGAGAGAGGGAAAATACATTAAAAAAACCCTCCTGGATGCATTAGCCTATTTGTGTATACATATATGTATATAAATATAGCTGTAAAAATTGCTATGTAATTATTTTTAGCTTTTTGTATTTTACTTTATTTTATTAAGGACAAAACATTTTCATTTCATGAATAAATTTTTTGATCAGACAGTTTAAAAAAATGGTAAAAAAAATTGTTTACTGTATGATTTTGCTTCTTGTCAGTGATCAAAACAGCACTGCTTTGGTACTGAAACTCAGGTATCATATTTTGCAGTTTTACAGTAAAATTTCTAATGATACCAAAAGTCCATAGTTCATTATTGTTGTTGCAATATGTGGCCAGGCACAGTGAGTAAACAGAAATTTCAGCGTAATATTGTTTGCTGGCCCTTCAGGTGTTTTTTTAATGTGTGTGTTTGTGTTGGTGTGTGTGAATGCGGTTGGTTAGGTGCATGAGTCCACAGGGTGTTAAGTTGTGTGTGCCGTGGGATTACTTCCAGTACAGCAGGATCTTTGTTTATCCCCGGGCTCACTGTCTACAGGCTGCTTCGCAAAATGATCTGGAACTAATGGCCCTGACGATCATGTGTGTGAATGCATTGTGTATGTGCACATATAGGAGCGCATATGTGCGTACTCAAATGGTATTTGCAAGATTGTGTGCATTCACACACATCAGTGACCCTCTCCTGCTTCAGGCTCTGAGCGTCTGACTCCACAAAGCACTCCAGAGTGTGTGTGTGTGTATATGTTTGTGTGTGTGTGTGTGTGTGGGTGTGTGGGTGTGTGTGTGTGTGCGTCTCAATTTCGGTGTGCTTGCGCCGCTGGCAAGATAATAGCTGCTCTCTTTTAAATTATGGGTACCACTGGGGTTATGGGCAAAAACACTGAGATTGCCCAGTCGTGGTTGGGTTCAGGTTACATTAAACTACATTCATTCAGCAGATGCTTTTTTTCCACAGCCTCATGCAATAAGTATGTTAAATTTCGCTGTGGTTAAGATTAAAGCTATAGTTCCACTTCTTCAAATGCAGCAGTTTACTTCAAGAAGCATTTTTTTCACCACTGTTATAAGCAGTACAGTAACGCTGGTGGCATGTGATGTACATTGTTGTTGAATAAAAGTGCCTCAGAATTTACATTCTGTGGAAATGTATGATCCAGTTTTTTCCACTGGTCTAGAGTCAACCACATGTAGTTTGATACAGATTTGAACTGGCACCCAAGCCTTGTGTCAGTAACAAATTGGGAGATAAGCATTTAGTTTCAGCCCTGGTAAGTCAGATCGACCGGTTGGATATATGGGAAGACAATGTGTCAACATCAGTATGTTTCACAAAGCTTTCTTCCAGCCAACCAGGTTGTGGCTCATCAGAGCATGTTGATGACTCTGTTCTGTCCAAAGGTTAAAGGTCAATCTGAGCGAAGCTGGAGGCTGTTGGTGTTCAGAGGTCACAGGGTTAATCTGTTAAAGAGTAGACTATTGAGTTCTTGAACATCCCTCTGCTGTGTGAACACAGTAAAACAGGTCATTTCTGTCCTGGGCTTTTATTAGTGATTAAAATATGTTGTGAAGATGTTTTCTCAGCTTCAAACGGCCAGATCCCTTTTCACTGCAGCGCTTGTCACTGCTAACCACACACATGGCCCTGGGGAGAGCTGCAGACAGACAGACAGACATGTGTCACCTCTGTGATACATGTCTGCCTGACACTTCTGTCCACCTGCCAGCGATGAGCTTCAGCAGGAGGACAAGTGTCTCGATACCATCAGACAATCCACGAACAGCTAGTTAGCCATTTCCCAGCATGTGACTGCTGTTACCCAGCATTTCTAACAGTGGACTCCAACATGTAAAAAAGAGAAAATACATACAGTATCTCAGCTGTTTCTACCTAGTATGCTATTTTTTTATCTGTGAGAGCTGTCAATCAAGTTCCCTGTAGTGGCAGCAGGCACACTGATTGGCCATCCCCTATCATGGGAGGGCTTTTTGGCAGCTGTTGCCATGGCTACGCACTGTGTTGATGATGCTCTAGAAGTGTGTTCTATGTTTCCACCGTTCAACCCACCGCTCCAAACCTGCACTGTCACTCTCATCATGGAAACCTGGAGAGAAAAAATGTGATGCAGTGTCTCTCAGTTTAAAAAAAAAAAAAAAAACTCCCATTAGGCTCGGAAAGATGACGGCGAACTGAATGTGTGTGAGCGAGGTAGGTGTCAGGCAAAGCTGACACCAGGGTGAAAAAGAGAGAACACACGAGACAAAGAATGTAGGAGGGGGACAAGGAGAGACAAGTATGGATGGATGACACTGAGTGAAAAAAAAACAAAAGTCAAGAAATGGAGGAAAAGAGGAAGTGAAATGAAGTCTGAGATAGAAAACAGACGAGGGAGGTCAAAGACAGAAAACAGGAGGTGGAAGAGCAGGATGTTGGCAAAAGGTGGGAGTTAATAAGTTTGAGACAAAAAGGAGGAGAGAGAGAGAGAGAGAGTGGATGGAGGGGATAAAGAGGAGAATCAGAGATGGATTATGGAAGAGGAGAAGTGCATAAGACGAAACAGGAACACAGCGAGAAGCAAAGAGCACAGAAATTGGTCATTTAAATCCAATCTGTTCTGCAAGCTGCGTGCACTTTACCACGGTGCTCTTGTCTAAAAATTGGACACAGCGTGATGTGAATCCCAAGCAGTGTTGAGGGGGGGGATAACTTTTAAAAAGGTGACAGATAACTAGTTACCCTTTCAAAAATGTAGTCAATGAATCTGCTCAGTCCTCGCTGGTACAAAGTATTGGCTCTTTTACATTTGAATTTTTAGTGGGTCATGATTTGCGCCATTCTAACAGGCTGTTTTCTGTCATTTGTCAGGCCAACGTCAATGGCCCCAAATAAACAGCGTTACCGAAGGGCAAACTGATGCTCACCTGTTCCCGAGTCTGCCTGCTTTTCTCTGGCTTCAGGTGATGAGTTCTGTGTGACACACGGAAGCCGCTGACAGCAACATGGATTGCACATCACAGGCAACAGTTATCGATTCACAGAAGATGTACGCTAATGATATTACAGCGCAAACATGTCCATGAAGTTTTGCAGCTGGATGCAATTTCCCCTTGTATTGGATCTGATTGCAATCATCCGCGCAGTAAACTATCACTCACGTCCATGCTAGCCAACAGCAACCGGGAGAGGGACAGCAAAGATAAGACTGGCTGATAGAGATCGCGGCAAAAGAGTAAAAGCCTCTAATCAGCCAATACAAGGAAGCCACAGACGAGGCAGAGAGAGAGAGAGAGTGAGAGAGATTGATGACATAAGGACAGACTTTCTGATTCTTTTTCTGATACTGAGTTTAATTTCAAACAAAGGTTGATGAATGTGCAAAGTCTTTTGCAATTAGGACCCCATGCCTCAAAACATGATCCATGGAAATACTGGTGACTTTTTTCTATGTAGAGCACTCAAAAAAAAACTTATGTAACTATTTTGAATACCCCATAAAATTATGTAATTTATTATGTTTTAATGATTTTTTTGAATTCTTTTTCTGACCAGTGTTTTAAACTGGGTTTTAAAGCTGAATTTTCTGGGGCTGACATATTTTACGTGATGAGTTCTTACAGCCTGATATGTTGGAGCCTGTTTTACTGCAGAGACAGCTCCCTGTCAGCCATCTTACCCTTAATGGTTTTGCACTTCAATTTTTCCAACAGGCTCTGCTGACCTGTGTCATCCGGAGTTATGTCAAAAAAACCACATTCCTGCTCAGTGAGAAGATACTAAGCATCAGAACTAGATGTAACCACTTTGATATCACTAACATTGAGTCAGAGGCTGTGATTTAATTACATATTTTCTCCTAACTGCAGCTGATGATAATTATGTTAATTTAGTAATTAAATTACATGTAACTAGTTACTCCAAAACACTGAGGTGTAGGTGACAAGCGCTCTGCCCTCCGCGCCTCTATTGTGCTTTTTATTGTCTGTTATCTGCTGGACGATGGCTGCTGCAGCGGAGATGCAGCGGCTTCCTCGTCTTCAAGACACAACTAGGCTCTCAAGCAGCCCCCCACCCCACACCACCACCCCGCCCCCCACCACCCCCACCCATCCTCCTCCTACCACTACCCCATCCTCATCTTGTCTCTCTCTCTCTCTCTCTCTTTCCCAAAAAAAGCCGGCGCTGAATAATGTGTGCTCTTTCTTTTGTTTCTCCTTTCGTTCTCCTTTCATTCCTTTGTCTTTTTATTGCTGCTAAAACATGTGCGGATCTTGACTGCAAATGCACCAAAGCGCTCGTAGTTTTTCTTTTTTTTAGTCATGCCACTCCATTAAAGGCAGGGATCAGTTATGCATGTATTTTTTTTTCCAGTGCGCTGCAGCATGAAATATGCATTTTCAAACACACACACACACACACACACTCGTGCTAGGAAAGGGGGTGTTTTGTAGTTTCTTTTTCGTGACAATAAGAAAACACTCAGTTGTCAGGGTCTTTCTTCTCCTCATCATTCCTCTCAGTGTCCTCTCATTTGACATGGACTGACTTACTCCCATGGCTGTATTGATTTATAGGCGTGAGTGTGTTTGTGTGTGTGTGTTGAAGCGTGTTGTTGGCCAAGGGGGTTGAGCTGGAGGGGGGGACGGAGTTCAGTGAGAGTGAGCTATAAAATAATTGGAAGATAAGAGGTGAAAGTACAGAGAATCAGCAGATACGCTTGAAAACCAAGTCACAACAGATTCAGGCTTCTACACATCATTGTGCATCTCCAAAAAAAAAAACAAAAAAAAAAACCCACACTCACACACACTCCTCAAGACGCGAGAAATAACCAGAAAAGGCGATAATGTATTTCTTTTTCTGGAGGAGGTGCTGAGTTGGAGGTCAGCTCGGCGTTCCCCAGGGGCCGTGCATCGTGCTGGACCCTTGCAGTCTGCTGGTGTCCTCCCAACCCTGATCTTCTTCTCTTCATCCTTTCTTCAGCAGGGTGCTTAGTATTCAGTTATGTTTTTGGGTCATATTGCTGTTTAGTAGCTGCGCTCCATTTCCTAATGAGCTTTTTTTTTGTTGTTGTTGGTGGTGGTGGTGGTGGTGGTGGTGTGTGTGTTTGTACAGCATGTGTGTTCCTGCTGTTCTAAGCACAGTCGAGCGCCACATGAATAACACAGCAGCCCTCACGCTGCTGCGGCTGCTGGTGATCACATTACTGTCTGAAAGATGGCTGGAATGACAGAAACACTCACACATGCACACTATTTGTAATGGCCTACTTTGTATGGACGGCATTTCATTTCACACGGCGATGTTTTCAGAGGCAAGACGCAAAAAAAAAAAACTGAGCTCACAAATCTGCCTAAACACAGGCACACGTTCTCTCTTGACACAGACAGATTTTCTTATGATAGAAACTCTGATGTTCAAACCAGCTTGCAAATGAGGGCTTATGTATGTTGGGAAGCGCAGTGGGAGAGCATGCATGGATGCATGTGTAAAGATGCACGTGTGTGTGTGTGTGTGTGTGTGTCATCTCAAAAAGAGCAATGCAGAGATGGATGAATAAATAAAAGATCTGGGAAACCCATCAGCATCTTGCACTGGGGTTGTCATGGCAATGCGGACAGCAAAGTACAGTGTGTGTGTGTGGAGTGAGAAAGAGACATGGCGATCACGTCACTGCAATATTTCAGTGTATAGAAACTTTAATCGTCTGTCCAGGCCTCCTTAAATACCAACAAGAAACAACCATCTTGGCATTGCAGAGGTTTATATTTGTTAATTTAAGGCCCCTTGTTGTTACACTGACTCATTTAGGATGTAGCCTCCTCGGTTTAGTTGTGTGCCTCCATGCTTATTAAGTACCCATCTTTGTGTAAGTGTGTGTGTGTGTGTGTGTGTGTATGTGTGAGTGTAAGTATAAGAGATGCAGCAGTAGTTTTTAATGTCTACAGCCTCATACTCAGCTGCATGTCCATGGAGACCGGATGAAAACCGATGCCTCTCATCTCTGGTTTTCTTCCTCTCTTGACTCTGCAGCACATGTCTCAGTTTTGTCTACAAAATCGGGTCTATATTCACGAGGGTAACTCTGTGTGTGTGTGTGTTTGTGTTTGTGCGTGTTTGATGGGCAAAGTGAGAGGGACAGAGAGAGAGGGAGAGAGTAAAGGTGTCTAAATGAATTTATTGTGAAGAAAAACAGACAGCAGCCCAGTTTTACGGCAGAGTGGCGGCTGTCGGCTGATGGCGAAGAAAAATGCAAATGCGTGTTTAATGAACGCGACTTCAAAAGGCACGTGTGCAATTTGTGTGCCTGCCGTGTGTGTGTGTGTGTGTGTGTGTGTGTGAAAGAGAGTGGGATAGTGAGGTAAAGGGAGAAGTTGAGGACAGTGGGATTCTCTTGGCGAATCGGCTCTTACTAGAAACTCTACCTGGTTACTAGGCAACAGAATTGCACTGCTGCTCAGTGGAGCAATTGGGGAGGGGGGCGGCGTCGATCTACAACATGAGTGTGAGCGTCCAGTGCTGAGTCAATAACTGTATTGTTTATCATCATTTTCACAGAAAGTGTGTGTATGTGCATGAGACAAAGCCAGTGGGGGGAGGGACACGAAAGGGTAAATTAATCTGTGAGTGTACTTCAGGCATATGTGTGTGTGTGTGTGTGTGTGTGTGTGTGTGTGAGTCTCAGATGGGTGTTAGGGACTCTGTGTGCTGGTGTGTGTTGTACTTTGGTGTCATACAGTGACGGTAACATTTAAAAGGATATGGGAGCAGCTTTGGCGATGAAGCGGCGAGATATTTACTGCATGACAGAGACGCCGTTGAGCTTTCAAGCGCCTGACCGGGTGGTTTGGAGCGGCTGAGGCTGAACTCTGCCTCACTTTGAAATAGTCGCCGTTGGAGACAGCTTTTGGAGAGAAGCAGCGCTGGCCCGACTACATAAAACAAAAGGAAAGGAGGAGGGGGATGAATAAAATAAAAGACAGGCTTAGCTTACCTAACACTCGTGCTCAGCGCCGAATTGATGCTGGAATCTGATTTTTCTTGGGGTGACTTCATATCCGGTCTAGAATGCAACCTGTCCTCGAGTGAACTGACAGTGAGCTCACAAAGTGACGAGCCGCTGCATCTGATTTCTTCGTCGAATATTTGACCATTAGTCTCTCATGCTTGATGTAATAATCTAAGAATTACATAAGTTCACAGCAGTCGTGCGTTAAATAGGTTCCTGCTTTTAAGAGGCATTTTATTCTAATCGTTAGTACAAAAAAAACTGAATCCGGACGCTCTGCAGCTGCAGCGTGAGTCACACGACGATTCACATAACTGAGCATGATCTTAAAAATGTGTGAATTTAGAATATTTCCTGCAGTCACAGCTTCAATTACAGCTCCCTGCCTTCAGGTTCAAGCTCTGCACACCAGCATGAATATTAACCAGACTGTCAAAATGTGGAAACATGCTGCTATTGTCAAAAAAAATGTAGACAATATGATCTAATAAAACAGCACGTGGCTGGTTGAGGTTTTCAGCTATCTGCTGAAGGTCATCGCCAAGTGACCTGAGACTCATGCGCTCATGACACTTTTTACTCGCCCTCACACCACAAGTCAATTTCCTCTTGCTGTTAAAAAAAAAAAAAAACTGAAGTGATAATGCAGAGGACACTGACAGTGCAGGGACAGACAAAAGTCCTCCAGCAGCAGCAGCATCTCTCCCTCTCAGGGCAGGAAGGAGTGAGCGGGTTGCCACGGTAACAGGGACGCATTCGGCTGATGTGAAACTTTGTGTAGTTGTGTCATGGACTTGAACTGATACTGACCCTCGTTAAGAAAGTAGCCCGGGCTGAAATGAGGCTGGGGACAGATGTTCTGATTGGTTCTTTCACATGATGTCAACTAGTTTTTAACTGAGTAGGTGCTCGGCGAGCTCGGCCCTGCAGGCTCCATCTGAATGGGTGAGTTTAATGTTGTGAAAGTTCAAAGAAAGTGTTTTAAATTTCTGTGTCTTAAGTCTTAAAGAGAATTCAGCTGTACAATTGTTAGACAAAAACTTGCTGATTTTTTCGAAAACTTCTGAATAAGATATCTTTGAATATTATTGTTATTCAGGATCAGTGTTATTGCTAACACAGTGTAGCTTGTAGCATCGGAGCTTTAATCGTTATTGCCAGGTTAGCTAAATAAAAACAGGTAGCAGTTACTAACTTTGACTGATAGGTGTGCAGCCACTAAATGATCATTTTTGCATCCTTGAATTGAATTAGGATTTTTTCAAAGTACACACATGCCCTCAGGCTGATTCGTCCAGTCGGTGTGGCAGTGGAGCACTATGGGAAAAGGGGCAAATGTTAAATTAAAGGAAGTGTTACTTGGAGCTCGACTTCTGCAAGTCAGCATGATTAAACCAAAACTGAGCTAGCATGTATGAAGTATCTGTTGTTGTCTGGATCAAACTTAGCATTGTTTGTCTTAGCTCAGAGGTTACACAAGCACAAACACACACAAACAAACACACACACAGGCACGCACACAGTGGGTCACTGTGGATGAATTAATCTTTCATAGACATTTCAGATAATCATTAATTGTCTCTTAGCATAATGGTAGCCTTATCAAAAGCCTTGTTTTTTTTGTTGTGCGTAGGTGTATGTCTGTGCGTGTGTTTGTGTGTGTGTGTGTGTTTCTGCGGGAGACTTCTGTTAAATGTCCATTAGGCTATAATGAAGGAACGCTGCTCTCTCTGGCCCCCCGTCTGCCTCTTAATGGACCTCTATTATCACAGTTTAAACACACATGGAAACTGGTCCACACATATTTTCCTTGAAACACACGCACACACACACACACACACACACACACACACACACACACACACACACACACGCACACACACAGAGCCTCTGTGTGATGAAAGGGCGTCATGAAGCAGCTGACCCAGCTGAAGTGCAGGCAGCCTGGTGTGTGTTAAACAGCCTGATTTTAGCTGAAGTGGCTATATAATGGTGCTGTTATACACTTGTCTGGAGAGGAAAGAGCCTCACGTCACCGAGCAAAAAAGCTGTTACACTGAATATAGAGAAGACAGTCATCCGCGACCCCAAAATGCTGCTTACTTTTCAAGGCTATTAGGGGCAGTTGACTTCAGTATGTGTTTAAGTTAAGAACAACATCGCAAAACAGTTGAATGAAAACAGATACTTAGAAAATCTTACCAGACGTGAATATATGTTTACTGATGCACTGCAGAGGTAATTACAAATGTGGTTAAACAAAGCCATTGAACTCTCAAAGGCCACCTAAAGTCCATGTTTGCAAAGAGAAACTTTGGTGTGATTGTGGCTTTGCCGTGCTCGACGTCTCTAAAGGGGAATTGAAATAGTGTTTACACAGTCTGATTGCAGAATGCCTATTTATATAATTGTTACACTTGCCGAGACATAAGTTGTATTAAGAAGAGATGCGGTCAGTCAGACATAGTTTCTGAATGAAATGCGGTGCAGAAATATCAAAGGTAGACCTGAGAGCCAGGGAGCATATCTTGGCATACATCAGTTAAAGCAGAATGTTCAAAATCAGCTTTTTGTGATGACTGAGAATTTCCGTCTACATCTGCACTCTGTACGTCTCTGCGGAGTGCAGAGCTCCTTAAATGTGCAGGTCAGAGGTTGCTGGCATAAGCTGGGAACCACATCTGCCGTTTAAACACGTTAGGAAGCTGAAATGAAGCTGTCACACAAAGAACTGCCTTGATTTGAGATGCCTTTATTACTTTTTGCTCTTTGTTGCTGCTGCTGTAAAGATGTGAGTCCCTGCTGGGGATTGATAAAATCAAGCATGCTATATTATTTTAGAACCTCAGCAAGGTTTCAAATAAGTACAATGCAAGTGGTAAATTTCAAGTTTTTCCTGTAAAATCGGATGATCTCTGATGCTTAAAACACAGGTAAAAACAGGCCGATGAACTCGCTCTGACATTGAACTAAGTGCAGTTGTGAAGCACATCATGTATCCATAAAGCTACTCTCTCATCTAGTATTTATTAAGTCTTTTCTTTACTCAGCCATTCATTTATCCCTTGAAAAGATGATGCCCATTAGGAAAGGTTGCTTTAAGAATTTTGATTAAAAATTGTCTACTCACTCTCTCAACACCGTAGAGCTGTGGAAGCTCAGAGAGGAGATGATTGAATGAATAAATTAATAAATTAAGTTGGTGTGAGTTCTGTGCATTTTCCAAGTGTGAAGCAGAACACAGAATATAAATATTAGACCTCTGGTGGTCAATATGTAGAGCTTGCAGGTCTGTTTCCCATAATCCTTTAAGAGGCAAATTGAAAATGACAAACTTCCTGCAAGAACATTCTTCAATTAGTTTAACCTGCAATTAACCCAGCAAGGAGAGGGATCAGCATTTCACCTCCAAAACACCCCATAAAGATGTAATCAAGAGGCACTGGACTGCCTTCTGTAGCATTTTTAGTGTGTGTGGTTGTCAAAGTGTGTGTGTGCATTTTCAGTGTGTGTTTGTGTCCATGCATAATGCAGCAGGAAGACAGTTGTCATGAGTTTGTGCAGTAGTTGGCATTTGTGTCTCCGTGTATGTCACCGCGTCTCATGGAACTGTGCTAGGAGTTCCAATAGTGCTTCAGTGTATGTTTGTGTGTGTGTGTTTGCCGTAGCGCACTGCAGGCAGAGGGGTGCTAACATGAGCGTGTGTGACAGACCTCCCACGCACCGTGCTCTCATCTGGTCTGTTCCAGTTGGAGGCCTGTGTGTCAGCGGAGCAGGAAGCTGGACAGGGTTCCCGTTGGCGAGCCGAGCACAGAGGCTTGAGGACGCGCTATGCTAACGAACGGATCAGAGAGCGGCGGACTGAGTGGCAAAGTGTGTGTGTGTGTGTGTGTGTGTGGGTATGTGAGAGAGAGCAGGAGGGAGGATGCATGCTGGTGCTGTTGTGTGTGTATGGGAGCACGGCTCAGGACAACAAAACTCAAGTCCATATTAGCTCGTTATCCTCCGTGACATCAGAGGCTAATGCAGAGAAAATTAGCTTTAAAAGCTAAATTTTTTTAATTAAACAGGATGATGATCCAACAAACAACCTTCTCCTCAGTGTCCTTGACACACTCATCACTGATGTGAGGGGCAGTGAAATCAATTGGATGAAATCTATGTTTGCAGCCTGGGGGGATTTTTTTTTTGAGAAAACTGTTTGTGTGACATATCAAAAGTCCCAATTTTTCATGCTGAATTGATCGCTCAAAGAGAGTTTTGTCCTCGTGTGGTCAGCTACAGATCAGCACCCTTTGCAGCTGGTGGAGATTTAAGCCCCTTGAGTTGTTCAGTGGTAAACCAGTGCTCTGTTCCACTAACAGCCCAGTGCAGTGTTTACACTCATGTGGAACGAAATCTCCAGCTAATCCTGGACTCCGTCCTTGCACAGGCCAATTTTAGGTGGACCATAAATTTACTGTGGAATGTGTATAAACTGTGTCAACAGTTTAGAGAAGTCGGTGACACTTCGGCACAAAGCTTTTCACTCAGGTTCTGTTATGTTCAGTTTTACAATTGACCCCACCACCTTGTTCTGCCTGTTGTGACTCCCAGCCACAGCCAATATAAGTATGGATCATTTTTAGTAATTCTTAAATGCATCTCGTCATTTTTATTGACCTGTGCCAAAAAGTTCATTTTTGTTCCCAAGCTGATGAAACCTTAAGTTGATTCCATTTTGGATTCGGCACAATGCCCAGATCTGTGACGAGCCATCAGAGCTATCAACAATAAAACCTTTTGTTTCTGCTCCCTTCAACTAGCTTGAGAAAATGTAAAAATAGGTAGAAAGCCTTTTATTTTGATAGTCACAATGATGAACATTGAAGATTAAATTCAGATCTTAGTAACTAGTCAACTACTAATCAA
>JAQNCA010000011.1:7642120-7653080 GCA_029783725.1 Acanthurus tractus
CAGAAGAGAGGAGGGAAGGAGGAGCAAAGGAGGGAGGTACAAAGGGCTCAGAGATGGACAGAGAAATAAAAAGAAAAGAAGCCAATGCTCTCTGATATCCCCCATGTGTGTATTTAGTTGTTGTCATTGCAGCTAATAAGCCTCTTATTTTTTGTGTGCAAACAATTGAAGTTTCAACAATCACTACAGCTGTTCGTGACCTTTCCTAAAAATCGAATTCATGTTGTTACGTTGTTGTATGCGTGTGTGTGAATAGAGGGGGGGGACACTATTGTCACTGTAAGCAGTGTAGTGAAGAGATGCTCTGCTTTGTTTCCATGGAAATTATTCATGTTTTGGTGTAATATTTAAAATTTACCAGATGCAAAACTGCCAGAACAAATAAAAACATTAGGTGGCAGATTTGTTTGGTCTCCAGGTTAATTCAGTACACAAGCTTACACAAGTACACAAGCACCATAAATTGTGTAAAAATGTTTAGCCTTTCTTGACTTTCTTGACAGAACTGTCATATATCTAGTAATTAACTCATGATCGAATTAACAACTCAAGGACACTGTCAGTAAATCTGATCGTTACAGCATGAAAATAAACTTTATACCCAAATAGATGTGTTGGATTGCACTTACACTGTACAGGTGAAGCTAATAAAGGGGACATTAAGTGTCGGTTTGGTGTTATAGGTGTTTGGCTTTTCTAATTCCTGCATACATGCGTGTGGTTAGACACTTACACAAACAGCCATGTCATGACTTTATCTGAGACCCAGGATTATTCTAAAATGTCTTGCTGAGTATAAATATCAGAGTAAGTCCTGTTTCCAGATGAAAGGGCATGTGTGTATTTTAATTTGAAAACAAGCAAAAAAGAGAGCAGGTTTTAGCCTCTGATGCAGAAATGTCTTTTCCTCCTTTGTGTTCATTCTTGCAGGCTGTTGTAAGTGCTGTTTCCATGGTAATTTTCAGTAGGCTTATCATCTGTTGGTTAATATACAACATATTGGGATGTTTGTGATGTGGATGTGTTTAATCTGCTCATTGTGAATATGAAGTCAAACAGTGCATGAGGTAATACACTGAAAAGCACATGAACACACTCTCTAAATGTCTGTCTCTCATATTTACTCTAGTTAATATTAACCTCTACACTTCCTGTGCGAACTTCCCCCCATGACGGTGTGAAGCAGTTGCCATGGTAATCTTTGCCACCTGACCCAGGTGCATCCCTTGTTGGCGGCTGTTGCCAATGTTACAGTAAATACAGTTTTACTATTGTTTACTGATCACTGTGAACCTTGACGATGGTGAGATATGAAATCATTTTTATTTTCCCTGACCCTGGAAAATGTTGAGTCACTGCTCAGATTGAAATGTCTGTAAAGCTGAAACGGTGGGGGTTCGCTGTGATACATGAATTATTAAGAGTGCCAGATTGGGGGCATGGCTTCACCTTTCTTTTTCTTTCCTGGTAGAATTTAAAATTTGATTCGAAAGATTATGTGTAATGTGATGTAGCACTGGTGCAGACGTGGTGTTTGTGGGCAGCCTTTTGCTGTTTAGTGAAGAATATCGCAATTATATCTCGGACCAATAACAGTAACCCTCATGCACTCACAATCAAACACCCAGATTAGCTTTCTTCAAAAGCCGTTGAAGAGATAAAGGGTGATTATTTTTGAAAATGTGTTTTGGTAGTCGATGGTTCACACAAATTAGACCCTCAACTACAGGATTGAATACAAATGTTGTATTGCGTTTTAATTAAAGGGCATAATTATAATTCCAGCTCTATTACAGGTGCAGAGACTACATTTTTCTTCAGTTTAGGATTAAATATGAAGAAACAATGCGTGGCGAACATAATAACAGCTATAAAGCCTTATGGAGCAATTTGAATTTTCGTATTCAACAAAAAGTGAACATTATAAGCTTAATAGGTCCATTAACATAAATGACATAAAATGTGAAACATAAGGTGCACAATTTTTTTTTTTTTTTTTTATGTAACACAATTTTTAATCTAAAAACACTGTCACCAATGCAAAGAACTTCTGTCTTTTTTGTTTATGTTTCCTGCTCTTTTCATGGTGTCAGGACACGTTTGAGGTGTGTACAAAATCCCTCCAAAGCCAGTCTCCTCAGTCTCCCACTGTCCTAGCTAGGGATAAAACACAGGGAAATATCCTGGCTGCTCTCCTGTGGCTGTGCAGTGAAAAGGTTGAGGACCTCCGACCAGGTGTGTAGTCAGCCATGCGTGGCATGTATCTCCCTCTCTGCTAAACACAGCTGAGTGTCAGAGGTGAGACAGAGAGGTTAGAGAGGAGGGCAAGGGTTCATCCCCAGTGATAACTAAATTGTATCAGAATACTTCCACTAATGGCAGCTGATATGTCTTTCACTGTTTTGAATTACTTTGTCTCAGAAGTCCACAGAATATATGAATAAATTACATGCACACCTCTAGCATGCTAAAATGTGCTGGAATTGAGAGTTTTTTTGAAGTCCACCTGAAAAGAGGATATATATAACTTGTATATTGCGAGGTTTTTCCAGCATAAACAGAATATACAGAAAAAAACATCAAGATGTGTATTCCACCTTTGTTATTCAAAAGTCAAAATCTTAATTTACTTCTTAGGTAAAAGTAAGTCTGACCCCATCCTCTTGCTTTCCTTGTTGGCTTTTGTCCAAATGTTACATTCAGTGTCCTTCTCTCGTTTTCTTATTGTATATAAAAAAGTGAAATGTTGCAATATTATAGTTGTCATTGTCATATGAGTTTAAATTAACAATTTGACTGTCTGCTGAGTTAATTACACTGTTAATTGTATTTTATTGTTAGAAGAGTAATGGAAGCACTAGCAATAACTGTGATTATGTTTTTTTTCATAATTTATTTGAGGCACAATTAGCTTGCAAACCAACGGTAATGTCACAGAATACCTTGAGCTCAGATTGATGGTAAACACAGAGAAAATATGAAAACAGCCTCCATCTCAAACTCTGCATGACAGCATTCAGCACAGCAAAGGTCAAACATCTGAGTAAAGTAACAACAAGCAAAACACATTTTTGTTTCTTTTCAAGATGAAGTTTCACTTCAGCGCTTTTCTCTTTTTTCAGCTTCACTCAGGAGAAAAACAAAGCAAACTGGTTTCAGTTGACCACAGCATTTGGTTTGTACAGTAGGTAAATGAGGGCACAGTAATCACACAGCACTTCACCGCCTGTCTGCAGACCGGCGCTCTCGGCGGGCAGGTCGTTGTAGATCCAAATCAGTGAGGAGTGGAGCCCAGGGGGAAACTGGAGCACACTCATTCTTTAATTGCATTAATTGCACCTAATAAATAACAATTACAGGACGAGCCGTGTGCTCCAGTTTCCTCCTTCACTCCCCGCGGACTGTGATCAACATTTTTCTGTAATCTAACACCCCCTAGAGAGAAGTGGAGAGGGAGGGGGGGGGCACAGAACCTTGGACTGTGCAGCACTAAAGAAGAAAGTGTGTGTGTCTGTGTGTCTGTGTGTGTGTATATGACTGCGAGCTCTGAAGGATGCGCTACAAGGAAATGTGGTTCCTATGGTAACGCGACCTGAAAATATGGAAACAAATTCAATTACTCTTTCTCCCGATTTTTGCCCTTCACCGTCTCTGATCTCCATTTTGTTTCTCTGCTTTGCAGCTGCTCGCTCACTCTCTCTCTCTCTGTCTCTCTCTCTCTCTCTCTCTGTCTCTCTCTCTCTCTCTCTCTCTCTGTCTCTGTCTCTGTCTCTCTCTCTCTCTCTTTGCCGCTCTCTGTCTGGCACTCGCTAAAGGAGGCGATTTGGAGGAAGGAAGTTGTTGCGTCTAAGTGCTGCTGATTTAGGCTTTAAATGAAGAAAAGTAGGGAAACAACACATTCATCAATCTGTCAGATGTCAGATTTTGGCGCTCTGCGTGCGTGTGTGTAGGTGTGTGTGTTTGTTTGTTTATGTTTGTGCATGGCTGTCTGTGCTGGGGATGAGCGCAGTGAAGAGGAGTTATTTTACAGCTCGGAGGCAATAAGCAGAAAATTTTGTTGAGGGCGCCAAACCTTGGTCTGTGTGTTTGCGTGTGTGTGTGTGTAAGTGAGAGAGACGAGGCATCACACTGTTACCGTGTTGGCCGCCTCAAAGCACAGTCTTGGGTTGCACTTTTTTTTTTTCCTCCAGTCTCTCCTGTTTTCCCATCAGTCTCCTTATTAATCCACCTTTTATTCTCGGTGTTTCTCCCCCTTTGGGTCCTCCAGCTCCAATTCTGGGGGGATCCTCTGCGCTCCCAAATGAAAAACGAGGCGACCTGACAGGAAAGTTTTGTGGAGGGAAGACAAATGTCATCTTTTAGTAGCCCCGAGTTTTCCTTCTACTGGAAAAATCCTTTCAGTCCGCTTGTGATGAAAGGGACTTTATTAAGCCTGAGGAGCTGTATCTTCTGCAGGTTAACAGAGGAGTGAAGGTGGAGGGATTCACACATATGCAGTCTGACTCACGCGCACACAGATGCAATCAGTGGCTGCATATTGTTTTGCTTGTATGACACACAGTCATGTCAAGCTGAGTGTGGGATATTTTCAATTATGACTCAGCTGCAGTACACAGTAGAAATGTGAGAATGATGATCTGAACTCAATATATACTGTAAACCGCTTTGTGCTTAATGGCCAGAGTCCTATTAGGTGTTTGTTGTTGTAGTGGCTATAAAGCAACTGCCAGGAGTCCATATTGCACCATTTAATAAATTTGGCACAGTTTCATAGCTACTACAAATTCATTTTTTATTTTCTATAAAAGAACCTATGTTGCTAATTGATTTTACCTTAGTATTTTTACACTATCTGCCAACTGGAAGTCATAAAATTTGTTTATTTTTATGCAACGATCAGTAGATAGATTAGCTGTTTTAAATCTATGATGTCAGTTAAGTTGCACCCTCTTAACCCTTATATCTTTTAAACTACTGTGGAAATGTATCAGGATTTGAAAATATCAACGCTCTTTGTCTCTGATTATCGGAAAAAATTATCTTGCTTTTTAGGAGGCGTTACAACCAGTCCTTGAACTGGGAGAAACCAGATGCTAGTACGAGAAGCAACTCACACAGCATGTACATACGGCACTTAGGGGCACAAATTACATGCAAGAATTAACTTTGAGGACAAATTACTAATTTATATGCAAAATGCTAAAACTTAATGTGCACATATCATCAAAACATTTCTAATACAGTGGCAGTCAGGGTCAGAACAGACCGTTTAGCACAAATGAATTTCCCATATACAGCAGCATAATTTACATAATAAATGCCGCATTTTTCCTCTATTCATGGCTTGTTTAGGAAGGACCAATGATGAGTATTAGCATTTATTAGAGATGACAGTTCTGAGTAAAATGCTAAAGATTTGGACAGACTACTAAATTCTTTATTACCAACATTCTCTATTATTGAAAACTGATCCAAGAAGTGGAATTCAGGCCAGATGTTTGCAAGGTTGATCCACACAATGGATGGAAATATGAAACAGAACAAGATAAGTTAGACTGCTAAGGTTATGGCAGTGCACAGTGTTCCCTTCATTGTTCATCTCTTTTCAATTAACTAACTAAAACTCAACGCTTAACATTATCAACCCCATTAAAACATGCATTTGCCAACAATATAATGTCTCAATATCTAATTAGAAGTACATAAAATGAACGATATTATCCTCTCTTGAAGACAGTAGCTGTCTGATTTACATTACAATTATCTTTATATCAGTTAATGTTTGCTGCTAAACAACATACATCGACCCCTTAGGACTGCAGTATGCACATAGCTTTGTTGTCACACAAGTGACCAAATTTTGTGGGAAGTGATTTTTATATGAAAGTGAAACAAATAAAACAGTCCGTAAGAGTAAAATGGCTTGAGTTAAGCTGCAGGCTAGACGAAGTAAAGCTCAAGCACTGTACCCAATTTCATGCCTTTTTTTTTTAAAGTCATTTTACTTAAAAGCACTGGCTAAATGCCAAACATGTCGCTAATACTAATTTTCCTTATGTGCGTAATGTTCCACAGTGATTATCTTTAGCACTAATACAGAGGAGAAGTGAGATAAAAACCCTAGGGAGGCTTATGTAATACTTACCCTTGATGGTAATATGCCTGGCCATTAGAGGCTGCAGCCTGCTAGTGAATCAGGTGAGCTCATAGACAGAGCTGCCAAGATTCACCGCTCACACATGGCTACACGCTCATATGCATGGCCACACACACTCACACTCACACACAAACACTCGTAGACGAACACAGGTTCATATGAAGGGCTCGTATGGACATGCACAAGATGCACACACACAGAGGTGTACACACAGATGTGATCCATAATATTTGAATAAATACACGCTGTCAGAACTAATTTGGATGTTGTGTAAAGGTGTGTGTGACTTGAACACCTGGTAAGCTTGTTTGAATTTGTTACTGAGTCCATATGTTGTGCATTTGTGTGGTCGAGAGGCGCATAATCACAGGACTAGATTAGAAAATGTCTGCATTTATCATTGGATTGACATGTGTAAGCATATGTGTGTGGGTATGTGTGGGTATGTGTTCGTGCAGCTCATGTCTTGGTTTGTGTCCAGATGTCCATATGCTGCCAGGCAGGGCAGGGCATATGGCCATCTGGTGGGAGATAGAAATACAACCAATAGGCTCTGACCTTTTGATTTGGTTTCTGTAACCAGGCTTCTGTGTGCAATGCTCATCTGATGCCCAGTGTGTTTCATCACTGCAGTAGGTGGAGCCACGTTAGACTTTTTTTTTTTTTTCTGTTTTCCGCATCTTATCCCATTGCTCTGTCTTTTGGGAAAATCAAAGCAACTCTAACATTGCTTCTTACATTTTATTATGTTTTTTTCACTTCTAGATTTGATAAAACTGAATTAAAAGTAGTAATCTGACAAGAATGACTAAAGAGAGAACTGTGTAATCCAGTGATGTGCAGTAATGTAACTTCTAGGCAGAGTGATGTGATAAAAGCCAGGGCGCAATGCTGTCATAATCAGTCTCTTTAAGGCAGGTTTTACATTCTCATCTTGGTGGTAATTTTTCACTGAATGCACAATATCCTGCAGAACTGTTTGACAAGCTGCCAGCACGTGCAATGACAGTCATGATGTGCATTAAAACATGCAATCACGTGCAAGTGAGTACATATAGAAAGTGGGCAACTGAGGTTCTCTGTTTCTTTTGTTTGCAGTTTATTCAAACCTGGTGGAAACATTTCTGAGAAAAAAACGCACATATTTTAGCATTTCTGCTTTAGACTTATTTTTTTCATTTCATTCAAATGCTTCTCTGTTTTTTTGGACAACATAAGTCACTTCATTTCAACATCAACATCAGCTCTCAATTATTGGAGTTGAAAAAATTCACAAATCCCTGAGTTTAAGTTTTGTGAACTAAAGCTCCTAAGGTCTCTTCACATTATAATTTATGCTATGCAACCTGAATACCAAGCCATACATGACTAGCTCAAAATAGTAGCAATATTTATTTATAATTAATATTTGTGCTAATCCGAACCATATTCCAGTTGTAAAGACAATGACTTTCACTCTTTGGCAGCTTTAAGTAAACTCTTTTATATGTTTCTGAGTTCAATATCCTATCCAAAATAACATTTGCAGGTTCAGTAGACAACTTGGTCTATTTGTTTTCTTCCCTCCCAGCCGTTGGCCCTGTCTCCATTACGCATTAACAGTGAACCAGTCAGTAAGACTGATCCATAAAACACACTCAAGCAGTAAAAACGATACTGTGGGGTCAGCACTATGGTCCTCTGAGGAGCTATGAACCTCCCAAACAAACACTTGGCCGGAGCACTGAAACACTGCTGCACATTAACTGGACATTTGCAGGGGCTCTTTTTCAAAACATTAAGGACTGACAGCCTTTGTGTAATTTGTTATGTGAAAGATTTATGCTAAACATTGTAGATGAGGTTGTGATGAAGGGTCCTTGGGAAGTTCAACATAACAGTCTTAAGAGGATTAATGGAAGAATACATTTAAAGAAGCTTTTAGAGGCTTATGAATGCTTTCATGCAAAACTTTTCTCCCCCACAAAATGCTGCAGCTGTAGACGTTGTCTATGCAAGCAGCACAAAATATACGGTGGTCGCTAAGCTGAGACCTCTAGTGGCTGTAGTAACTACGATGTAAACAAGGTGGGGAGTCAGGTGACGAATCATAAGGAGCCACTGAGTCCATTTAGGGTTTGGATTGATGGATTTATTAGACCCAGATGAGTGCAGTTCATATCTTGTGTGTAATCAAAAGTCTTGCCGACTCATTTTAAGGTACTTAACTAAGATTAATTACTTTATGAACCTGAGTGCATCACTCGAGAGACTAACATATTCTCTTTAACTCAAACCCCTAATCCTTTTTTCTAAACCTTATCAGGTAGGCTTGGTGCCTAAACCGAACTGTAACAGTTACACAACCTTAACCACCTGAAAATGAAGGTCCAGTATGCCTGTCACTAATACTCCTGTGGTCATATCTGTCGTTTTGGGATGTGTTATGTGTATGTGTGTGTATGTGAGGCGATAGCTCATATGTAATAGATTATACTTGGATTATGTGACATGTATTGTTGATATGTATTTAACATGCAGAGGCGGGGAAAGAGGAGGGAAAAAAAAGAGAAAAGCAATGGGAAATCAAAGGGATGTTACTCGCCCCTCCTTTCTCCCTTGATAATATAGCGCTTGAGACTCGTTTAGGGTGAGAAGAAGGAGAAAGAGGAGGGGGGGGGAGGATGGGAGGGTGGAGTGAAGGAAAAGACTGTGAACAGCGGAGAAAATACAGAGGAAACAATCAAAGAAAAATGTAAACATGGTGACCAAAATCCAGACAAAAGACACAAAACACTCCACCTTCCTGTCCTCAACTCTCCTCTTTCTCTCTCTGGGATCCTCGGACTGCGGTTGGTTACCAAGCAACCAGAATCCAGTCGAAACTGTGTCAGAGAGACCGAGAGAGAGAGAAAAACATGCGAAATGAAAGTGTCCTTCCTAATCGCAATAATCAGTAAGGATGTTTATGTCTGACAGTCCTCTGCGGTCCACGTGCTGTCAGCATTAAGACACACCAACAATGTAATTTACACAGAAATCCATTTCCACGCAGTGTTTGTGCGGCAGAGCTCTTATGTTACACCGTGAGGCTGCTGATCTGTTTTAGCCTTTTTCCACGAAAAGATCAAAACCAGTGTCGTGTTGGTCTTTCTCTTCTTGCTAGATTTCCTTTCTTATCTGTGGCACTGAGCTTTGATTTGAGCTTTGGTTCTTACTGTAGATGTACATCTTTAAAATTGGGTCAAAAAGTTTTAGAGGAAACCTTACAGATTTCTCACATGAAGTCATTGCAAAAAAATACTAAACAGTCTAATGACTCTTGTGGCTCTAGAGGAAGCTTCTGAAAATAACTGATGACATCATAGCAGTGTCATCAGGGTTATCTCAGCTTGGACTGGAGATGACAAATTTAAGTTGCACTCATACTGGACCATCTGTGCCGAAGCGTTGTTGAGTTTTCTGAAAAATTCAAAACATGTTCTTCTGTTTTTTGTCCATCAATTTTCTATCAACATACAGTATCAGGATTGATCAGTTGTTTATAATCATTACCCCAATGCATTAGCACAGTCGTAGCTTTACTTTGAAGTTAATAACTGTATTTTGCCTTTTAACATTAACATATAGCTCCAGTGAAGACCAACTAATGGCAGTTTGTACACTGTAAATAAACATTCCTCAAGCCTCTCAAACCTAGTCCAATGGTCAGCAAAAAAACGATAAACTGCCTCTAAATTATGCTAGCAATTATTAATAATAGTGTATATTAATAGATAAACATAGTCTTTCTTAGTGTAATATGGCCTCAGATGATGGCAGGGAAACATGGATGACTACTTTACAATTTTACAGCCACAGAAAAGCCTGCAATCTTTTCAGACAAGTCATTTTTAAAATAGTCGCTGAATGCAAGTCTAATCAAGTTGACCCATCGTAGCTAGTAGCGAGCTAACAGCAGTTAGCTAGTGCTGAGCTAAAAATGTCTACCATCTGTTCATAGAAGCTGACAGTGAGGTGACTCTGTATTCAGGTGCTTCTCCAGTTGCCTGATCAGTCTGATGATACAGCAGCGGCTTCATTAGTGATTCTTTTGTCCGGGCTTTGTGTAAAGTTGTTAGAGTCGCAGGTTATGACAAATGGCACAGCAGCTGCAGGTGCGCTCACCGTCGTGTTGCTGCTGCAGCTTCCAGTCATCTGTGGCCACACACACCAGATGGTTACGCATGATAATAAGGGGAGGGAATGACATGAAGCAACTCAGTGATTTCCCTCATTTTAATGTTGAAAAGAACAATTAAGAGTCCCAAAGCTTGAGTCTTGGTCCAGCCTGTAGTCTCAGAGGATGAGTCTTAGTCTATGTCTAGTTTTAAGTCACTGTATTTACCTTTGTATTTAAATCTCCAGCTCAGACTTTAACTGCTAATTGATAAATTGATAAGTCCTGCCGAATGTTTAGTGACTAAATTATTCAGCAGTACCATTTTTATTGTAATAATGTATTGCATGTCCCATGAATCAACAGTGTGGCTTACTGTGTTTTTAATTATGTATGTGTGTGTGTGTGTGCTCTCTGTCACAGAGGTAACTTCAGGCTGCACAGATATCTCTTGTTAGCTACATTATTCTTAATTCTGGTCTCTTCTTCTTCTTATCTATAACATGATTTATCACCAGTGTTTTCCTGCGATAGTATCAACTTGCAGGTGTTTGTGTGAAAGTGTCTGTGTGTTACTGAGCTAATTCATGTAGAGGAGCCAGTACCTCAAGGTCGAGTTGAACGGTTGAACCACTTCAAGCATGTAAGGTAGCCCTCAGCGTGTG
>JAQNCA010000011.1:7670535-7688130 GCA_029783725.1 Acanthurus tractus
GAAGGGTGTTAATTAGCCTACAGTGCCTTTGACTGGGTGAGGTGAAACATTTTCTATATATTTTTGTTCTTATTATGAAAGGGGGCAAGATATATTGTGACTGTATGTTCATGTTGAAAGAATACAGTTTCCTTTAGAGGAAATCATTCATTGAGTGTTTTCTTTATATTGCATTGCAGTACCCTGTTTAAAGTGATCATATAACAAACAACTAATCAGTACTTATACTTTATGCTAATGGATAAAGGAAGTATAATAATACAGCAGATGCTTTGACTTTCTTAGATATAGCTGTGCAGTATTCTTAGTAGACCAAATAGCAGCAGATGATAGAAGGCTCATTAAAACAAGAAGAGACATGAGAGATTTATTTTTCAGAGACTTGAGACTTGACTTGGACTCGTGACCAAAGACATGAAACTTGACCTGGACTTGCAAAAAAAGACTTGTGAACATCTTTGCTTTATGCTCACCTCTTCACAGTAATTTGGCTGATGATGTTTACTTTGATCTCATTTTCTGAAGTTGTACAGTGCTGCACCAGTGCTTAGTAAGGACTTTCACATAGTTTGTCATTTTACTAAAAGCCATGGGACAGAAGTGGCCATGAATCTACAGCTAAAGAGGATCACAAGACAATGGTTTCATAACAACCTGCAAGATTATTAACCAGCATACATTAGGCAAATGGCCAAGCTGTGTTTCAGGTTCATGCTGCCTGTATCAGCAGCGTTTTTGATCAATAATCTTCTAATAAGGTTCATTGACTGTTTTGTACACCTTTAGTTTCTTTCTTTGTTTCTTTCTCTCCATCTCATGCCACTTTGTTTAATGTTAAATAAATATTAGAGTTCATAAAAAAAATTTAAATGATAAAAGAATTTGAAATGAAAATGTAAAACAACAGTTGAGGACCCATTGAAATATATTTTAAGTATTATTATAACAGAATCGTTGATACATGGATGATGATGTCAGGATTATAGATGGCTGCTTGTTGTCTGGCTGCAAAAAGCTAAAAAAAAAACTGTGCATTGTGAGTGTGTGCGTGGGTGTGCACGTGTCTATTTTTGAATGATGACCCCCACCTCTCCCGCCCGTTTTTGCGACTGACACAGGTTGACCCAAAATTCTCCTTTGTAAATGATGACGTTACATGTTTGTACAGGTGTGTGTGTGTGTGTGTGTGTGTGTGTGTAAGTGTGTGTCTGTGCGCCTGTGCGCCTGTGTTCTGGATATGACAGATAACCCAAACACAATCATAAAGCCTGGCAGGTTGTCTGTTTCTCTCAGGCTATCACCATGAACAGTCTCATACGTTCACAGTCACACACAGGCATGCATACACACACATGTATGCATGCACACTGACATACACACATTTATTACTTTGTTCTCTCCCTGTGAAAGCTGAAAATGTAGCATTAACCTCTCTCTTAAGCTTACAGTAGCCCTGAGAAACAGTTTTTACAGTAATAGAAAAGGTGATGTTAAACTTAAATCATTGTAAGCAGTTTTCATTTGTTTCTGAAAGGCCTGGAAGAGGGAGGTAGATGGAGGGAGGAAAGAGGGAGAGAACTGCAGTGAGGGTGGCAAAGAGAGATTTTACTTGGGGCTAGAAACTCAAGGTCAGTGTAGATACAAACAGACACAAACACACCCCAGAGCCCGCAGACTTATATACTCACTGGTACACACAATCACAGATGCCCTGAGGGTGTTTAACACCAGCTCACTTCCTTGATTTCTCCTCTCCGCTCCTTTTATCTCTTTTAGACTCTCTCTTTTCCTTCCTCTCTCATTGATTGGAGATCAGAGATGGAGTGTTTGTGGGTGCAAGCCAGCCAGGATAATAGCCAGGTTCAACTTTTTATACTTAGCGTCTCTGTTTGTCTCGAACCATTCTGCACTCTGCCTCTCTTTTTTTCTTTGTGCCTAAGTGGATAGGAAGTATCTATTGTTAGACAGATGTTGAAAGTGTTTTTGTGCTGCAGCCTAGATACACCGAGCAGCGCTCTCTGGGCTCTATGTTCGTGGCACTTCACCGATCAGCTCATAGCGAACAAGGAGAAATAAGGCAAAAATGTCCAACAGGTAGATGTATTTGAAATGGGAAAATCTGTGGATGAGAATCAGCTGTGCACAGCTGCTTTACACTGTATGACAAGCTTCTCCTTCAGTTCATTAAGTCCCTGCTGACATCTAAAGGAAGCGGGACCGATATGTTGACTTTGGAATAAAACGTGACAGCCCTGTTTCACACACCTGTACACACATCTGAAGGGTTGGCTATATCTTGCTGCTCTGTTGTTTTATGCAGGAAACGTCAGATAACAGAAGGCCATTAATCCTGTGCTTCATTGTCTCCCTGCCAACTTGCTTTTCAGCATGACAAGCATTTAATGTTTTATTATTTAAAAACATTACAGTGCTGTGTTGCATTGCACTTTGTGATTTCAAAAAAGTTAGAAGATTCACTGTATGAGCGCCAAAAAAGTCCCATAGAAAAGCAGTGCAGTGCAGTTACTTACAGTCAGGATATTGGTGCTAAAGACCGAGGCATTGTGCAGCTCAGATATGATCAAAGAAGCAATTTTATGATGTTATTACAAGATTTTATCACAGAAAATTTCCGCTTTTCAAGAATATGTTTTAGTTATTATTAATGGATTTTAATTTCCAAGATGTGCCAGTATTTTTAGTATACAGATATAGATATAGAATAGCATGACCCCCATCACTTTCTATGAGCTGAAATAATGTTTATTGCCTAAAAATGTGAAAGTTTATTATTATTCTAAGAAACTTAGGCCTTACAAATCTTAACTTATCCAAGCGGCGTGACTTTCTGAAAAGATGAACTTTCTCTGTTTCTCCTGCTTTCATTGAATCGGCAGTTTATTCACCTTTCAAATGCGTTGGTTTAATTAACATAGTGCATTGTAGCTGGGAGTGAATACAGTGTTGTTGTAATTTGAAATCTCTATTTTTTACCCCCTTTGTTTTGTGAGCAATTAAATTCATTGTATTGCTGAATTGCATCCTCATTCCTAAAATGATATGTGGAATAACCATTAGTATTCTGCTTAAGCAGTATCTATACTGTGACGTGTTTGTGTTTGCTAGGCTGATTTCACTGCACGCAGATGCCTCTATAGTAGGGCATCTGTGTGATGTTTACTCACAGAGTGCATGTGTACATTTCTTTGTGATTCTATGTGCTGTATGCAATGTTGTCGTGTCTCTAGAGGGCTGCTGTCTGCCCCAAGCTTGAACACAGACATTCACTTTTCTTCTTCAGCTGTGTGATGTGAAAATTTGCATCGTTGGATTGTGTGTTAGCTTTTCTCATTTTGTTTTTCTGTGTGATATCTATTTTTTGGTAAAAAGAGTAACAGAAAAAGAGAAAAGCCACTTGAGAGACAGAAAAAAGCAGAAGCAGGTATGATAAACGTGGAAGACCTCACAGGAAATTTAAGATAAAAACATAAAAATCTATGAAAATAAAGAGCATTTAATATTTATAAAAATGATGTAACTTCCTCCTTTGTGTTGCACTGACCAAAAGAGATCCTGTGATTTTACCACATTTCATTCAAGCTCTGTTTCAAAGGACTGACCCTCACCTGTCTGAATGTCTGAATTGTGACTCGTCCTTCCTTAAGGTAGAATGGTTGGCTGAATGAACAGATCAGGAAATGTATTACAGACAGATTTCATATGGCGAACTTTCTCTAAATTTTGCTACAAAAGCCTAACCATCTTTAGGAGACTAAGTGCTGTGCAAAATTTGTCCTTGACAACAAATTTGTCTGCAAAGATAAACACAAATGGAACAGTGCACACTAAATGCTAAAGAGCTATTCCCTCCGATTTGGGTCCGTCAGTCTTTAAAGAGTAACTATGACAAAAATCGACTTTTAGGATCCTTTCCCTACCTGTAAAGGGGAGGGGGACATTCAGAAACCTTAACATTTGGTTTCTCATGTTACTTTTTTGTCTTGGAGCGACTGTAGCTCAGGAGGTTGAGCACATTTTCTACTTATCCACAGGTCAGTCTGTCAGTCCTTGACTCCTCTAGTCTGCATGTTGCAGTGTCCTTGGGCAAAATACTGAAACTGAAACTACTGTTCCTTTAGTGTGAGAATGCGTGTGTGAATGCATGAATTCTGACTTATGTTGTAAAGCACTTTGGGCAGTTGAAATATTAGAAAGAAGGGAGTTATTTAAGTAAAGTCCATTTACATTCACAGCTCTTTGTTATTCAAATGAATCATAATATTGTCTGCCAAAACATTTAAACATATAATGAAAGCATTAGCCCTGCAGTAAGACAAAAAGGAAGATACAAAATAAAAGCTGTGGAGTGAGTGATAATCTTATTTTGATAACGCATCAAAAGGATTGTTAATTTTGCCCTAAACTATTTCTTTTAGAAAAAAAAAGAAAAAAATGTATAAAAAGAATAATATCCTTGTTTTGGACATCTGTGCCTCTGAACACGCATAAATAATTAATGATTTTTTTTTGTGGACAATAGAATGAGTTTAATTTTGGTCTGACTGAGTGGAAATGGCCTTTGATAATATTTAGCTTCTGGCACAAAATTTAATTAGAATTTGTAATTAACTGGTGAGCTTAATGCAGTTAGGGCCCATCCTGTTAATTCAGACAACACACAAGAGCATTTGTTTTCTTTTTTTTTTAATTTATCACCAAATGATAATGTAGTCAGCAAGTACTCTCTATTGAAGTAGTCACAGCACAAACAATCTGCAGACAGTATTTGTAGAGATTCAAGAAGGATTATGGTTTGAATATCATTACCGCTGTTAAAAAGTAGCAAAAAAATCTGAAATTGCCAAACTGTAAGTGTGGTTAATGTGTGCAAGTCTGTGATATAAGTGGAAGGAGACAGAACACATTGTAAAGATCTCAGAGACTAGATCCCTGACTCTGCTGACGCTAAACACATCTGACAACTGGAGATGGATGCTGAATGTATGTGGTTGGATAATAGTAGCCACAGGGAAGCTTTGAGTTCAAATCCCGTGGGATAAAAAAAACGTCAAACTGTCACTGTCAGGACTGTCATCACTTGTAATTATGTTGGCTGAAGGTTCCAAGCTCACAAGATCAGTAGAGGTTGTCGGGGTTTACAATAACCAGAGGGCTCGGAAAAGGTTTGCAGATGCACCACCAGCTGTCAGTCATGCATGTGAACTTTTAATGTGTGTGTACAATGGCAAAGGGAAAACAGTCTTTTCTGATGGAGTCTTTACTCTTTGTGTCCCACTACAAAGGTATGCGAATCTTGGTGACACTTCTGTTGGACACGCTGCCCATGCTGGGAAACGTCCTCCTCCTCTGCTTCTTCGTCTTTTTCATCTTCGGCATCGTGGGAGTCCAGCTGTGGGCGGGGCTACTGCGCAACCGCTGCTTCCTGAGAGAGGACATCGAAACGTAAGAAATATGGTCTTTTATTTGCTTTTCCTCCTTTTCTTCTGGCTTGAAAGTAGAGCAAATAGCCTCAGGAAATTGCCTCTTCAAAGCCTCGGTCAAATCCATATTGGATTTGAGGAATGAAGCACTTGAGAATAGGATCTGAGAGAAATTCTTTTTTCTTGAGTGTAGACAACATAGAAAAGTTTTTAAAAAAGTCCGTTCGCAGACTCAAAAGTTGCAATCAATTTTTAATTTTGCCCAAACACACCAGGTCTAACATCCGCATCCGTCTTTTACATCCATATGGTGACCAGCACTGCCTCCAGCATGCACACATGGAATCTTTAAACATGCTCAGCTCACTTAACTCAAACATGATCTGTCTTTCTCTCTATCTGCCCCCCCCCCTCTGTTTTTTTCTCCCTCTCTCTGCTCTCTTCCGCTCCCTCCTTGTTAAAGTTCGTGTTGAGTTGTCATTGGATGTAACAATCAGCTGTTGCCTGTGGCAAAAATTCAGGAAAATTCTTACTTGTTAGAGTGAGCAAACTGTAGAGAGCCCCTCAGGATGTAAACCACCGCATGGCCTCATGCTTATACATGGAAGAGAAAGGGAAGAAAGAGAGGAAAGAGAGAGAGAAATGTGGAGTGGGATGAAGCTGTGATCTCAACCCCATGTTAGTTATTATCGCTCACACTGAACTTGCTTGTCAGTTGGAGACCAATGCAGGAGCATACAAGTCTACTTAGAAAAATTAACTTCTCCTCTTTGCAGATGATATGATTCTCTTGTGTCAAAATAAAGATTAAAGCAAAGCCTGATTTCAAAGGACTGATTTCACATTCAGTTCGCCTCAAATATGAGGCGAATTGAATGTGACTTTAAATCCAAAGAAATCACTTATAATATTCCATAAAAGGCCTATTTAGGTTCAAAGGAAAAATTATCAATAATAAATAGACCAATCACTGCAGCCACTGTGGATATATAATCAACATACTTGGAAATTACTTAAAAAAAAAACTAAATCTTTCAAAGTCTTTGGGAATAGATGACAAAATTCCCAAGTGTTTTTACAACTTATCTGATTGTGACTGTCCCAAAATGGAGAAAAATCGTACAAAGTGCAGACTTGGTCAGCATAACTTGGGCCAAGACAAGACAGCTGAATTTCTTTTGACACTGAAAATATGAAATAAACATACTTCTGTATTCATCTCACCCTCTGGTAAATAAGACAAGAGTCAAAAATGCAGTTTTAGTCCAGTCTTTCTTTAGACTTCTTGTTATTTATCAACACATCCATAAAATGTATGTTTTTATGAGTATTTCATCGGAACAGTAAACTTGCTCTCGTTATGCAACCCACTTGGTAAAATGCAGAAAAACAGGAATCTTGTATCTCTTATCATGACACTGAATACATCAGCAAAATTATACAAACAAGAAAGAAAAACTACCTCAATGTCCACAACTGCAGGAAGCAGAAGAAAATCACTCTCAGACAACCTTGAACAAATTCTGTTTTTGATGTAATGGTACAAATTGTACTGGAGTTCATGTTGCTGAATCCTTCCTGTGTGTTAGAGAGTAAGAGAGAAAGGCAGAAAGAGAACAGAGCCTTAATATTTCATTGCTAAGACTGCTGTGTTTTCTCCCACAGAACAAATGGTTGTCTGACCTTAGGTACAGTCTGAATTCCGTCTATGGACCTGCACACACTCGACCTCGTGCATTAGCTCTTTCTAGTTCATTTTTTTTTTTTAGAAATAGGGTGCTGTAACTTGTTCTATAAGACTAAGGTTGCAGGACAGGAATGGCTGGAACAAAAATGAGAGTCAACACTCTGACAAAGCGTAAGATCCTTTCCCAAACTGGTCCCTTCCCACGGGCAGTTCAAGAGTGAACGTCATGCTGCGGAAAAGGCACACTCACTGTTGTGGAGGGCTCTCCACTTTAAAAGGGGAGGGTAAAAATAAGCAGGTAAACTGTGGGATGCACTCACCGCTTTCCACCATGAGTAGGAAACAGCTGTCACCCTGGTTACTGATAGATGCCTTGCTCACTCAGCTCTGGTGCCTTTTCACTTTAAAAACTAAAAAATACCCAAAGTGTTATCAGCATCTGCTCTCAAATAGATTCTCTTTCATTTTCTGTTTCATTTCATTTTTTGTGTTCAAATTCTATGTGCAGCTCAAAGAAATTAAAGGAGAAGTGGTTTCCCTTCCTCCTTCTGTTTCCCATGTATTCAATGATATTTGTCTAAACCCACAATGAAAGATGGTGTAGAGAAAATGCAGCATAAACAAACTGATAGTTGACTAAGTAGAGAGGTTTTCTATTTCTATTTTTGGCCTGAGCAGTAAACACAAGTGCAGACTCATTGTTGGCAAATGTGCTAGCCCACTTCCACTCCACACTGTTGGATAGCTCTTGATTTAGCAAAGCCTACATGCGAATGCACAAACACAGGTGGAGACGACAGGACGTGGATGTTGTGGCCAAAATGAGATTCAGCCTAGCTGTGAACTCCTCTCTATGAAGACGACTGAAACCGGTGATAAGAATGAACTGGGCAGAAACCGTTAGGACTGAAACAAACAAAAAAAAAAGAGATTAAAGTAAAAAGATTGGAGCAGAGATTTGTTTCCAAGGATTAAAGGCTGCTGCTCAGGCTCTTGTCAAATAAAAAGCTACAGTTTGGGCTGTGAGGGCCAAAAGAAAAACTGCCTAAGCAGGAACTTAATGACAGCTGAGATGGGAGTGAAGGGATATAGTGTCCACAGCCTCTGTTTACGATGTTTAACATTCTTAGCTTTATTGTTTGCAATTATCAGGAGGAAGGTTTATATATATTCTATCGGAGGATTTTGATTAAACTGGAAATCAGTGATTGAGATGCTGTGGAAAAAAACACACACGGTGTGAAAAATAGTGTAGGAGTAGCAGTTGGTTGATGATGCTGGAGGTTTTGTGGCAAATTTAAACATCTGTGATCAGATATGGGCCTATTTAATAAGCTCAGAAATACATCCAGTCATTGATTTGCTGTTTGCTAACATCTGATCCAGCTGTCTATGTGTTAACCTTAAGTATTGCTGGATTTGTCTGTTTCACTTTTCTATACAAGCACTTCAAACATTTCAATAATGACAAACTCATATCTGAATCATTATCCTGCTTATAATCACAAATGGCAGTGAATCTTATTTTCCTATAACGGAATAATGTTTAATTCACGATGGACGTCAGTCAGTTCTCTTTGTATGTATGGTATGATGATAATATCACCTATTATAGAACTTTGAGCAAAAAGAAACAAAAAATTAACAAAAAATATTTATTTTACCTCACAGGATTTCTAAAATCCTAAATTAACGTGTTTCAACAATAAGGTTAATTTATTTATTTATTTTCTTTGTCCATCCAGAATGTACAACTTGTCCATAAGTCGTTACTACATGTCCGAGGAAGGTGAAGACAGTCCATTCATCTGCTCGGCTCCCCGCGAGAACGGGATGCTGCGCTGCCATGATGTGCCAGCCTATACCGAGGGCGGGGTGGAGTGCTCATTGGCTGCTTCTCACCAAAGCTCAGTTGTGATTGGATCAGTTGGTGGGGCCAGTGTTAACGGCTGTGTTAACTGGAACCAGTACTATAACAATTGTCGCCCCGGGGACCTCAACCCTCACAAGGGAGCTGTCAATTTTGACAATATCGGCTACGCCTGGATAGCCATATTCCAGGTAAGGAGGGATACTTGTGCAGATTTACATGTGGAAGCAAAGACATGGATAACAGAGTGTTAAGAATGTATTACTGCTGACAAGATATTTGTTTAAAGAAATGAGCTGGATGTTGTCAAAAATAAGGTCTTTTGCATTTCTGAACACACTCAGCACACACTCAGCTTTGGTGCATCTGTGCCAAAATGTAAGATGTTTTACTATTGGAGTTCAGAGAAAAAAACATTATTTTAATCTTGAAGATTTTAGTTTAATTCATCCTTTAATCCTTTAATTCATCCTTTGCCAAAAATAACAGTTAGTTTATCTAGTCCAGACATTTTTTCTGCCTTTTAGCAAACTTAAGTAGATCAAACGGCAGATCAAACAAATTCTAACAGTTCTCTTTTTTAATACTGTTTTAAATTTAAATATCCTCTTTATAGGGCTGGGCGATATGGCCTAAAAAAAAATCTGAGATTTTTTCACAAAAAATCCAGACTCACGATTGAAATCGATTTTTTTCACCCCCTACCTAAAATCAATTTGCAGATGACAAAGAAATTGTCGAAAACAAGTTGTAATTTTATTTTGTTTGAAACCTGAACCAATTCTAAATAACTGAAGATACGTTTCCTTTCTTCGGAGTGAAATCTGCACCGCTCGCCGCCATGTTGTTTGAGAATTAAGCATGGGAGGGTGCGGGGCGCGCACTCTGCACTCTCTGAACTACGGGAGCCCAGCAGGCAGGCATTGGTGGCGGATGTTGATGAAAAAATCGATTTTCATTAAAACAAATCGACATTAAGTACAAACTCGAATTTATCGATAAAATCGATTTATCGCCCAGCCCTACCTCTTTATTTGTATTCCTCTACTGTCATCTTGTGCAAAAAACAAGAGGCTCACAACATCACTTACAATTTTCAGTTTTTTACATTTATGTAAAAAGTTGTTAAGAAATAAGTTTGAAGAAATAGATTTTTGCCACTTGTTTTAAACAAAGTATGTTTGTGAACTCACAGTTTGTTGTTTAAGTTTTAATGGTTTGTAGAGGCTTAACTGCGCTTTGAGTCAAGTGGGAGTATGATGAATTTCTTTAAAGTAAAACCATTAAAGAGATTGCAGGAGTATAAATACTTGCTGCTGTTGCATTTACCGGCTGATCTAGAAATGTAGGTTGAACAACAAGATAGTGATTACATGCTGATCCCATATGGCAAGCCAATTAAAAAATGCTTTCATTTTTGCATAAACAAAGTCAGTTGTCAGTGAAAATGAGAACAACATTGTGTTTAAATTTCAAATTCATCCTTTTAGATAGGCCATCAGAGGGCGTGCATCATGACCTGAAAGCCCTTTCTTTGCCTCTCGCTGGTTGTGAACATGTAATTTTCTCTTTCCCTCACCATCACAGGCTTTTTCTGTAAAACGGTCTCTTTGCAAACACAGTGTGAGTTGTTGTGATATGAATTCCAGCCCTTTTAACTGATCTGTCCAGGACTTCCTGATAGATCTGACTCTGTGTCAAATCGACTTTGACTTGCACAACATGACTTTTCACAGAGGGAGTCATCCGTTAAAATTACAACTAGGAACACACGCACACACACACGCACACACACACACACACACACATTTACAAGCTTTAGAGATTAGATTTTGCTGATGTTTTTTTTTGTTGTTGTTGTTTTTTGAGATGGTTCACTTTGAGTCTTTGACACAATTATTTTACACAAAGTAGATGATGTGTATGTGTATTTTAGGATCTGTTGTACCTGCCAGTGATAAAGTAAATGATGACTGGCGAAGTTGTGCGCATCAGTCCTAGTTTTAGTCCCCCAGTCCCTCCTCTCTGAATTTAAGCCCAATACCTACAAACTAAGGAGGGAGACTGGTTTTTGTGATCTGTGTTTAAATTTGTCGACACAATAGAGAAAACGTTCAAAATGCATAGAGGAGAAAGGAAACCAGCTCCTATTAAAATATGCTGGATTTACATCATGAGGCATAAGGCAATCAGAAATTTGTCTAAAAATTGAAAATAAGCTACAAAAACATTTTTTCATGTTATTATTAGTTATGTTATAACTGTCCAGTACAGTTGTGTCAGTGGAATCATTGAAACTTAAGGTCCACTGTGAATGATATAGTGCCATCTTGTGGTGAGGTTGCAGATTGTAGCCAATTGATTATTGCATCAATGCCTTTCCAGTTGGGTAGGAAAGCCTATGAAGGGCTCAAAATCTGCAAAAAGTGCACAAGGCCCTCTGTAGAGTCAGTTTTTGATTTGTTTGTTCGAGCTACTGTAGAAACATAGCAATGCAACATGCTAGTCTCTCTGGACGAGGGCTCACTCCTTCTGTAGGTATAAAAAGCTCAATCCACGAACATAAAAGCACAACAAATCTTATTTTTGGATAATAAAACACAAACATATGTATAAATATTATATTTTCTTTATGCCAGTCCTTAAGCCTATAAACTGAACCTTTCATAACAACACAGGCATTGAGTGATTAACTCAAAACAAACCTTAAAACAAGTAATTTTAGGTTTTTGTTGCAGACTATTTATTGATGGATGGGTGAAAACAAGAATAGAAACAATGAATAAGAGCGTGCCAAAGTGAGAGTGAGAAAGAAAAATGGTTGAGATACATATATGGGAGAAGAAGAGATAGAAAGTGTGTTATAAAAAAAGGAGAAGGCTTTATTGAATCTTAAATGAGTTTCTTGGCTTGTTATCCCTTTTCACAGCTTTATTCCCTCAGTATCTGTAAATATAAAGAACATGAATTATACATCTCAGTGCAGAGTTTTGAAAACATTTCAGCCTGTGGTTCAGAATTGACTTAATTCAGAGTTACCTTGGGACTTCTGCAGTGTTCAACAGTCTGTTAACATGTCACGCAGTGTGTGCCCACTGAGGATTTGGCCATACATCAAATGCAGTATGGTGGCTTTCTGTGTTGCTTTCTTTCTTTATATTAGGAAAAAAAAACATATATAGGGTCATATAATACTAGTTTTTTTTGGTACGTCTTTCTTGACTGCAAAGTTCAGACCAGAATTTTAAATGTGATAACAATTGACTTTGAGTAAAGATACCACTGAAAGTCAGGCTTGACCTATGGTTTAAGAACCAGATAATGAACTGACCGACCTATGTTATTGCTGTGAGAGAAGCAAAAAGAGAGGAGAAGAGCAGAGCTGAGAGTAAAGGAAAAGTCTAAATAATTTAAAAAATAAGCATAAAGGAACTCAAACAAATAAGAGTAGATGACATTTGAAGAGGGATAGAGAGAAGAGATAAAGAAAGACAAGGGGAGTGAAGTCATCTTAGGGTTATTGCTCCGGTGTTAACACCTACAGACAGGTTAATGACTATTGACCCTGTACACACACAAACTCCAAACACCCCTGTGGTTCAAGAACAATTTACGGGTGAACTTCCTCCCGAGTGACAGCTCAGTGCTCTCTGCTCTCTGTGTGTATGTCATTAGCATGGATTACAGGAAGCCTTGCTTTGCTAGCTGTGTCTGATCTCTGAGGTGGGTCAGGGGCTGAGGATGGGGTTGGCCCCGGAATCGGGGTCAGTAAGTAATTTGTTCAGGATATCACATTCATCTCCTATCTCAATAACCTAAGTCAGCGATGCATGACATTGACTTTTACAACATAGCCTGACGCAAGATGGAGATTTATTGAAATATGTGCTGCCAGAGGGTTGATGTGGCTTTGTTGTTGTTTTTCTAAGAGGATATGTATTTTCATCAATTTCATTAGTACACCACAATTATAACTCTTAATCAGTTGTATGAGTGAAGGCCAGGCTGTTCCAGGCCTTATTGTCAGACTTGTCTGTGAATTAGTTTTGCTAAATGTTTTTTTTTTTTGTCATCTCCCCCGCCAGACTATTAGTTTGTTTGACAAATACATATTTGATTAAAAGCCTTTTTGTGTTTGTTTCTATGGAATGAAAAGATGCACATTGATTGCACTTTACAAGTGTGCTTTGGCTTACAAAATGAGAGATCTCAGCTCTTTTGTTAATCTGGTGCAAGGAGAGCATTCCAGTAGAGAGCGGATTAGTTCGTCTCCTCTGGGTCTGTGTGTGTGTGTCTGCGTGCGTGCGTGTGTGTGTAATATGCATTTGTAGTATCTGTTAATGAGAGGTTTGTGTGCGATTCTCCCTGAATACACAAGTATGCATTCACGCACGTGCCTGTTGGCATGTGATTCTGGACACTTGTTTGGTGTGTTTGCTCATGTGTGTGTATGGGTGTACGTGGGTGTTTGTGTGTGTGTGCTGGCAGCTGTATCCTGTTATGCCAGCTGAGGTGTTAATGTCGGGGTGTGAGTGTATCATCGGCTCGGCTGAGCTGAGCCGCCGCTTTCAGGTTCTCAGCAGCTTCACCGCTCATTAGCATAGTGGCCACATGAAAGAGCTACGTCAGTCGTCTGGCACACACAAACACACACGCACACACATGCATAAGAAGTTGGAGGGACACCACAGGCTTCCTTCAGACGAACAGCCATTAAAAACAGAATTGTAAATGTACTGCATCTGACTGCTGTGTGCTTTGGGCGTCTTTGTGCGTCCGTGTGCATGTTTTTTGTGCGTGCATGCGTGGGTGTGTTTGTCATATGTTTTTTTTGAAGAAAAAGCAACGAGCAGAGCTTTAAGGGAATGTTTTCCTGCATTTCTGTTCATTATAATACAGCGTCTCCCTCTCTGTCTGTCTCTCTCTCTCTTCTTGTCTCCACCACCAGGTCATCACACTAGAAGGATGGGTAGATATCATGTACTATGTCATGGACGCTCACTCCTTCTATAATTTTATATATTTTATACTGCTCATAATCGTAAGTACCCTCTTGTGTTTATTTTTGCTTTATTTAACAGTCTGTTCCTGATAATTTAATGTGCTAGGCGAGTCCCAAAATACCTGTAAAACAAATAAAAAAAAAAATTAAAAGTACACCTTTGATTGGAGCCAAAATTTCTGATCTGCGTGGAAAAATATGGGACTTGTTTGAACCTAAGCCAAGAAAAACAAATCCAGTGTTTAATCAGCCCAAAACAGATAAAACTCAATATTATGACTCACTGTAGTTTTGTGATAAAACATGGCTTTTTTGATGGAGCAACAGTAAACTAAACTGTTTAACACATGAATCACATGTGTTAAACTTGACTGTACATTTTATTTAAATCGACTACTTAAAAACAAATTACTTTAAATTGACCCATTTGAATTTAAAATGTGCATTTCTTTAACCCCCTCTCCTCTTCACATAACTCCACACAGTCAGCAGTATTGTGGTTTGAGTGCTCAACAAATATGCATATTTGTTGCTTATTTCACCTAGAGGTGGTTTTTGCCTACTTGCATTTTATTTCTGATTTGGAAAACCCAAAATAACCTTTCTGAATTAAACCAATGAACTCAGCTTGCAGCAGGACTCTCCTCTGTTGAACCTCACAGACTTTCTATCCTGTATAATTTCACTCGTACCATGCTGTTGTCTGGGTTTTTTAAAAATCTCAGCTTTGGCATCATTTTACAATGCGGTATAAACTCTTTGCCTGCCTGTCATTTGATTTAAAAGTGCCTATTATGCGTAAGGGGGAGACGAAAGAGAAACAACTTAATATAGCTTTGTATTTTGGAGAAATAATTCATAAATTATAAAATAAGAAGATGGGAAAAAGCTTATATTATTTCCTATTCTTCTTTCAGTAAACAGTACCAGTAATGGCATTTTAACTAGGCTTTTCTATTTAGAATCCCTTAAATCAGAATTTGTAAGTGAAGATTAAAACAAAGACGGTTTTATCATCGTAGGATCTGGCCAAACAAGCTGTGTTTTAATTAAACATAAGCCTTGGTACGGCCTCTTGTTGACACTGTGTTTTATTACACTTTAACACCTTTAGAGATGAACAGGGATCAGATATTAATGAAGTAGCCACAGTGTTGATTTTATGACTCCAGCTTTTCTTTACCTGCACAACCAGGTGGGCTCTTTCTTCATGATCAACTTGTGCCTCGTGGTCATCGCCACCCAGTTCTCCGAGACGAAGCAAAGGGAGAACGCCCTCATGAGGGAGCAGCGTGCTCGCTACATGTCCAACGACTCCACGCTCGCCAGTTACAGCGAACCTGGTTCGTGCTACGAGGAGATGCTTCGCTACATTAGTCACCTTTATCGCAAGCTAACACGCAGACTGCAGAGGATATACTCTGGATGGCACAGGTATTTTTTTATGTCCTTGAGTATCCAGTCAAATACAGGTGACACTAAATTAGGTCAGTGTTTTCACATCTGTTCAGTAGACATACAGCTGTCAGTGAACAACCAAACCCATTAGTCCCTGAGCCATCAAAAATCTATGACCTGTTCTGATCTATTTTCTGAAATAATTTGAGGATGACTGTCAAAAAATCTGCAAAAAAAATCACTTTAGTGAAATTATGCTTAATCTCTTCCTCCGGGTCAAATTAATCATGGCTTTTTCCAGCAGTTTATACTCTTTGCTGATCTTCCTGTGTGTATTTGCAACACTGTATGACTCATCTGCGGCAGCTAAAATGTGTTTTGTTACGAGTGTGTAATAATAGTGTCAGTGTGCTTTGGTAAGTTTTGACTCATTGACACACATCTTGCACATCCCTCAAAACCTTAAGGAGCCACATCCCTCAAGGTGCAAACACTTAAATATTACAACTCTTTATAACTTGGTATTAATGCTTTCTTTGTCTTTTTTAAACCAGTAAAAGGCGTAAAAAGGTGAATCCAAATGGCAGTGGTGGAGGCAGTAACGGCGGGGGTAACGGACACAGTTCCAGCAGGAGCTGCGGAGGCTTAGGCCCCGGCAATGCATTGTGGTTGAGACCCATCCACAACCTCCTGCAGCATCATCAACATCAGCACTGTCGCCTCAGCAACGGGGGCCAGCACACCATCACCGTGGCAGCCGCCGAGCACACGGATGGAGAGGGAGGGGTTGGAGGAGGGGAGGAGCTGGAAATGAAGTCACTCTCCGTCCGTAGAGGAAGCACAAATGGAAATAGTGGTGGTGGCGGCGGTGGGGGTGGCGGAGGTGGCAACTCCTCTGCTGTCTCGCAGGGCGTGGGCACGCTGCTCGGGCGACTGAACGGCGGGATGAACTATCCGACCATTCTGCCGTCATTTGTGTGCAGTTACAGCAGCAAGACTCCGCCCCCTCACTCCCAGCAGTGCGGGCCCAGTTCAGAGCAGCACCCACCAAATCACCCAGCATCCGAACATGCAGAGACGCTGAACAAGCTCTACCAGCTCATGGGACAGCACAGTAAGAGGACACACATGCACGCACACACACACTTCGATTTGATCTGGCTCCTGTTCACACAAACTTTTTATAAGAGAACAAACAAGTGTAAATATGAAGTTATTCAGACCAACAGTAACTTGTTGATTAGACAGTTTTTTTTTTGTTTTTTTAATCCCTTATCATCAAGACCCATGCCGGGAAATCAAATTCTGGGAGCTTCTGCGGGTGGTAAATGATTTTGATGTGTATATTTGTGTTCTTTGGTGTCTCAATGAGCTTAACTGATTGTGTGTTTTTTTTATTATTAGACTGTACATTTTAATTCATTCTGTATAATGACTTAAAGGCAGAGACAGGATGAAAAGGAGGTGTCTCTCAGTAAAGATACCAGGCTTAACAGTGAAGGATCTCTGTCACACACTGTAAATGAGCAGACTTGTATGATACAAGCAAGGCTGTTTAAGCAGCTTTTGACCTTTTAATCAGGGACTTTGCATGCATATAACACAGATCAATTGTAAGATCGCTTCTTGAAACAGATTTCCAATGTCGGTGTGTGGATTTATGAGTAGTTTAGCTTTGAAAATGATGCTTTATTCACATAAATGCTCACATAAAATCCTGAGTCTGGTTTTGTTTGCTTTTGCACACTTAACAGTGGATAAAGAACCACTTTTCAAGTGGTGCAAACTCAGTCACATAACGGCTACACAAATAAGCCATTAAACATACTGTGTTCTTAAGGTTTTAGAAGTCTGTTTACCTTCTTAGGAAACACTCCTCCTCTTGTTTTTCTATGTCCACTATTTTTCCTTTTATTCTTTTGATAGATTTCACTGTCCTTTCATCCTCCTCCCAGTCTGTGCTTGATGCTCTGGATTTCCCCTGGGCTCCATTTGGTTTTTGCCATCACATTCACTTCCATTTCCTGTTTTCAACTTCAATTCTTGCTCTTTTTTTTTTTTTTTGCAAATACCTCTGTCCTCCTCAAGTTTGACCTGAAGTTGCCTCTGGCTACATCTGCTGTGTGTGTGTGTGTGTGTGTGTGTGTGTCTCGGGCAGCGCTAAAAGAGTCCTGACAGGAAATCCATGTCTAAAGTG
>JAQNCA010000011.1:7720220-7730386 GCA_029783725.1 Acanthurus tractus
CCAGTCAGTGCTGCACACTTTGAAGGGAATGAACATCAGGGAACATCATTTGTCTCAGACATTTGTCCTCTTACGCATTCATTTATATAAACCTTCCCCTTGTATTTGTATTTATTTATTTATTCCACCCTTTCCTGGGTGGGGAAAAGGCTGTGCCCGTGACTCAGCTGCTGGCAGCAGTGAGAGGATGTTGAATCCAAGGACAGACCAGGTCAACCTGATTCAAACAGAGGTTTAACATGAAAGGAGCGGATGAGGAAGTGGTTGGAGCTTTTTTTATCTAAACTTCTTCAGGATAAGTGAAGTCACACTGTTTTGCAGTATTTTAAAAAAGGTTTCTTTTTGCTCGTGACATCAACTATGTATCCTAAAATGAGGTCTTTTCAAGCTGTAAATTTATCTCAAAAAGAGCTTCTCAGTTCTATAAGATCAAATCTAAACATGCCAACCGCTGCTGTATGAAGTGTTACAGAAGCTGCAGTATCAACGCATGTTCTGCTGCCTTACATCCCTTCCACCTCATTTTTTTCTCTTTAAATTCTTCTGAATGCTTACTTTTCCTTAATGAGGCTGTTTATCACATAATCATGGTTCCTGCACAGTTAAGAATTGAAAGCTTTTCTGATTAAGCCTCCAGCGTTTTGGACAGATCGCGGTTCAACTAAGCAAATCCGCCTGTAATAACTGCTTTTATGTGTGTGTGTACCACTCTCTACTCTCTCTGCCTTGTTTCCCCTCTCACCCCTCCGTGTTTCTTTCTGAATCTTCCTCTCTGTCTTTTAAGGACACATTGAGGGAGTGTCTTCCAGGGGAAAGCCACTGTCTAACCTACCTGCCCTTGGTCTCTCCAATATACTTCGTCACCTTTGTGCTCATGGCCCAGTTCGTGCTGGTCAATGTGGTGGTGGCTGTTTTGATGAAACATCTAGAGGAGAGCAACAAGGTGCAGTAACAAGACGACTCAGACCAAGAAAACACACAAACACAGACTATATTGATCCTCAAGATATTCATAGTTCAATCACAGCCTCTACATTTTTGTTCTTTTTTGGATTAAATGGGCTTTTTTTTAATTGATTAGGACGTTGACTGTAAAATGTTGTCATGATTGTGCATGTGCTTTTGCAGGAGGCTAAAGAGGACGCAGAGATGGATGCAGAGATCGCCTTGGAAATGGAAAGGGAGAGGCAACACAGGTTAAGCACAACCTCCCACAGCAGTTCAATGGGAGGCACCTACGTTGGTCCATGTCCACATTCACCTGGACAGGTAGGAAGGACTTTACTTCTCTCTTCAGTCAGAAAACTTGAACCCCATAAGTTTATTGTTAATTTATATTATTAATTTATTATATTAAAATTATTTAATATTATTATATTAAAAATATATCACTGGCTGCATGTGTCTCTCCATTTAATCCTCTCATTGCAATTTATTATGTGTTGCAATAAGCTTGATCCCTGCATGTTAACTCAGTCGGTGCTCCAGCTTTGTGGTCTCTGTCTCCCCCTGCAGGAGGAAGAGGGGCAGCACAGTGACCAGGACCTGCTGTCTCCTAGAAAGATGTCTGTATCCAGGATGCACTCTCTGCCCAATGACAGCTACATGTTCAGACCTGTGCGGCCCGCCAGCGCCCCCTACCCCCTGGAGGAGGTAGAACTCAGTCCTCAGCACCAATATTCAGGTAACTTGTCTGCTCAGGACTGAAACATACGACATTTGACAAGAGATCATGGGGTTTTGGTGCTCTCTGTTTTAGACAGTAACTAATTTTGTGCTAGCAGAAACAGGGGCTTGTCCTGTAATGAACTTTAATGAATGTGGAGTGTTTCAATAATGCATGATGATTCCAGCACCAAGCTAAAATCAGCAACTGCTAGCTAACACTGTGATTTTAATTTAATGAAACAGAGAAGTTTAAAGGAAGTGATCATATGCAGCCTAAGGACACCCAGTATTTTTTTTTGTTAATTTATTAACTACATGTGAGACAAGTGAGACAAGAGATACTAAAAGGCCTCCAGTGCCTTCAAAGCCTCAGACTTTAATTTTTGAAATACCAAGATATGACACACCTTCAGTATACAGGATGCATTGAGCTCAGAGGTGAGCACAGGTGCAGGCTCTTCAAAATATGATTGCCCCTTTAATTTTATTTAGTTACACATAACTTCCAATATTATTAACTTTAGCTGCAATAATGTAGATAAGTCTTTGTAAAGAAGGGAATAGTCATGTTTTTTTTTTTGTTTTTTTTTTGTTTTACATACATTTGATAATGTATTTTGGGCTTTTAGTAATAATCAATAATGGTAACTGGTTAAAAAAAACACTGATAATCTACTTAAAACCAGAACACTGTACTTTGTAGTCAGATTAAAATCATTTTTGTGTAACATCAAACTTGAATTGTGTCGTTTAAAGGCAAACACACACCTCTTTCCTGCTGCATGACACTCAAGGTGCTTTTTTTGCCAATTCTTGCTTTGGTCTTGACACACAAAGCAAAGCAAGAGGCAGGAAGACTTAGCCAGCAGAATAAACGTGTTGAGGAAACGACTCAAAGCACTGACGAGCACTGTTTTATCTGCAGTCAGATTCTAATGGCATGTTGTGGCCAGGCTGTGGACAGACCCAGCTCTGTCCGAAGGTACTGACTGCAGTGGATGAGCTGATTCACGTGAACCTCTGCAACCTTCACACAGGCTCATCCGCTCAGCTGCAGAATGGCTCGACACACTCGACCAGAGTGACCTTCAACTTAACGGCCAACCTGCAGAGTCAAAAAGCTGTGACACGAAAAAAGAAAAATGCATTCATCACATCTGTGGTGCTCATCAAAAGTGTTAAATTTGTGATCAGTTGGCACAGCAGCTTGGCCCCTAAGTAGCAACTTAAATTAACTCTAACTCTGACTTAACTTCCTGTTTTTAACCTGTTTGTAAAGCTCAACTCACAGGATGCATCAGACCCTGGTTACACAACCTCAAGCAGTTTAACACAGGTTTTATTTTGATTTCTCCTGATCTCTTCGCAACCACTCCTCTGTTTGGAGTTGTCTACTTTCGACTTGACTTGAGTGCTAGATGTCATCAGGTCCTTCACACCACTGTAAATGTAACCAGGTTCTAATGCAAAATTTCACATCCAAACTGACCGTCTGTACCTCTGCCCCCGACAGTCAGCTCAGTGCTGTGTCTTCTGTTTAGATAACAGCTTTTCTAATGAGCTTTCATCTATGAAAACACTTTATTTTGATAGAAAAATTTGAAGCAGTTGCAAATGATTTACAACTAAAACTATTAAATAAATGACCCCAATTGAATTCTTTTTGCTCAAATTCAACTGTTCTATCAAAATAAAGCGTTAGTGCTCTTATAATTTAACATTGCTTAAAGATGATGATTTCAAATTATTCCGAAGTGAAAACAGAAAGTTTGTGTGTTTGTTTTTTTGTATATGCTTAGACATGCATGTTTGTTGTTTTGTTTTTTTTTGCAAAAGTGCACGTGTGTGTATTGAGAGTTTGTATGTATATTGTGTTTTTGATTTGATTGAAACACTTTGCCTCGGTCCTTGCAGGTTCTGTGACGTCGGTCCGCTCCCAGCCATGTGACAGTCGCACACTGCTGCAGGTACCAGTCACTTCCCCTGTTAACCCCCGGTCACCTCCCACCCTTACCCTGCCCCGCATTGCCCCGCCCACGCCTAGTCCCTCCCCAAGGGCCCTGCATAGACAGGTGGGAGACCCCATTGCAGCTGCTGACACGTTCACATATTATAAAGACGACGGTCAGATTTGTGTTTAAGAGTTGCAACATGCTGTTTTTATTCGTTTGCAGGTTGCAGTTAAAGTGGATTCTGTGGAGTCTCAGGGCTGCGAGCAACAGGAGAGGCTCAACCCCATCCACCTGCCTCCCCCCTCCCCCTCCCCCCTCCCTCCTCACACCTCCTCTCCATCTACCCTGCCCCCTCCGCCTCCCTCCTCCCCCTCGGCTCTCTCTCTCCCGCCCTGCTCCCCATCCGCCTTCCCGCTGCCTCCTCCCTCTCCTCTGCATCCTCTGCTGTCCTCCCCCTCGCCCCTGCCTCCACCGCCGTCGTCCCCCTCACTTCTCCTCCCTCCCCCTCCCTCCCCACGCCTCCCCCTGCGCCCTCCCAGCCTTCGGAGACCCAGGCCACCCTCCGCCGCCTCCTTCTGCGACCCTGCGGACGAGGAGGTGTATCACATCACCAGCTCAGCCCACCACAGGCGGGGAGACGAGGAGGGGGAAAGAGAGGAGAGCAGAGGGAAGGCCGGCCGCAGCCACTCCCTGTCCCCTTACACCAGCCCATACTCCCTCGACTCCGACTCCACCTCCTCCCCTCTTCTCCCACCACTTCCACCTTCCTCTTCGAGAAGTGTGCTCAGTCTGCTGGGGGCGGGACTGAAGGACCGTGACTTCAGGAAGGGTTTAAGTGCTGACAACCAGGCCTTTGTGGACAAGCCGTCATCACTGTCTGCTAGTCATTCTGACGATCAGCGGCGACACTCCATCGAGGTCTGCCTGCCGCAGGCGGTCATCACCGGTGACGACCAACACCTCACGCGCGAGGCCCACCGCTCGGAAAAAAGTGGTCAGGCATTTCCGGTGAGGGTGCAGTCAGTCGGGGGAGGCCACAGAAAGAAGAAGATGAGTCCTCCTTGTATATCCATCCACCCACCCTCAGAGCGGGAAAACCCCCGAATCGCCTCCCCCCCCGAACTGGCTGACTGCAGCACGATGCTTAGACGCAGGACGCCGTCCTATGACTTGACCCCACACACACAGTCAAACACGCAGGACGCCGCGGCGGATTCACAGTCACATGCTCAGATGCACTCCCCGATGCACGGTACACTCACACCCAACCACGTTCCCCTGCAAACACACTCGCCAACACACAGGCTAACACCATCACGAGGATCCACCCCGACACACACACCGACATACACCCCACCGCACGCATCCACGCCCACACACCCACACATCCCCATCAGTCCTAACATCTTCATCCAGCCTCACGCACCTCTTCTTCCAAACACAATGCCTTTCTCACAGACACAGTCCCTCTCCCCCACTGCGAGGCACTCCCCTCACACGGGGGACTACATCGCCCTCCCCCAGTTCACCTTCGACCAACCACAGTCCAGATACATGAGCGGCCTGTCAGCCGGCCTTTCAGATGCTGACACAGCCACCTGCTCTTCCCCTTTCGATAACAGACTGGGAAGCGGCGCGGGGTTCAGTGCAAAGAATCGTAGGACCGCCCAGTGAGCGTGAAGCATTGCCTTCAGGAAGTAAATGAATCGTTCCAAAATCTCCAAAAGTTGGAGAGGAGGGGCCGCTCCCAACCTCAGTGGAGATTGACGCGGCGGAAAGAATGAGGGGAAGAAGTTTACCGTGAGAGGGATTTTTTTTTTTAAAGATGAAAATTGAAAAGACATATTGATTAATCTCTCCAGAGAGACGCTGGTACAGTCCCACCCTCCAGTTACAGACAATGGATCCTTTTTCCTGAAACTGGCTCGAAGGACAGCAGATCCACTGAGGCTGTGCCAGGCAAACAGCACCCACTGTACATTGTGTGTTTTGGGACTTACAACACACCAGGACTAAAGCCACCTAACTCCGTAGCCAAAGTTTTTTTTTGACACACTGTCCCCCACACACGCAAGCCAATCAGGAAGCAGCGTCTGGCTGATAACCTCTGACCTTTACCGGGACTTTGGTTTGTGAAATTGCTAGCGTGGGGGTGGGGAATTGTGGGATATGCAACTTCAGGTTTTCTACAGAAGTTCTGCTCACCCCTCCTCTGCTCCTCGATCACATTGATCGGAGCAGAAGTGTGTGCGTGTGAGTGAGCGCGTCTGCGTTTTTTTTTTCCCTCTGTGCAAGTCTCGTCAAATCTGTTGTCATGGAAGTCGGCCATGTTATCCTTAACGCTTGCGACGACAGAGAGGGGGAGCAGGACAGAGCTGTAGTGTATGTTTATCTGTGTATCTGTGCAGTGTAAATAAATGAAATTGCTGTATTTGGTGAGATTAAAAATAGCTCTATCCATATGCACATATTTTTATAGAGATCTAAAATGTTTTTTGCACACAAATTTGAATTTCAAGTTGCTTGTTTTTTTCCTCTGTTGTCCTTTTGTGAATGTATGTTTCTTTTCAAAAATGGAGAGAGCGATGAAGGACATCAGTCCTCCTCCTCTCAACAGGCTAGCTGAGTTTGAAGAGTGGGATTTTATTTTTTTATTTTGAAAAAGAGAAAGACGAGAACAGGGGTGTGATGTGTTTCTGTAACTTTGTCTCAGATTTCTATGTATTTGATGTCTATATAACAGACTTAAGAAGTGGGCTCAGTGATGCAAGCCAAATTCAGTTTAAGGCCTTTTTTTCCCCACAGAGAGTAAAATCATGGTTTAGTGTAAACCTGTTGAAACTCCTGGCTAAACTTGTGGGCTGCCTCTCCAGAAATCTTAAGCTAAATGTGGCTACTTTGTGGGTTTTGCCCTTTTAGTCAGTAAAAATACTGTAACCTTTATGCAACTCAGAAAAACTACTTTACCTCAATATATTTATTTGTCCAGATAAATTGAGAACAACCACTTGAAAGCAGCTAAATAGCTCTTTTGGCTGCTGACCATGCGAAAATATACTAAATGACAGAAGTCCAGTATTATCCTCATTAAAACCCTGCCGTCACTGAGCCCCACTTCTCCAGCTGTTTTCAAGCTGGATCAGCTTTGATGCCACTTAGTGTTCTGTACATCTAAAGACAACCAAACTAATTAACTTACTAAATATGTGTAGCCAGAGTGCAATAATAATATATACTTGTGAAAAATATAGTAACATCCACATTACATAAAACAATCGCATTTTTGTGTTCGTACATACTGTAGAACTACTATAAATATAAATATATATATATAAGATATAAACCCATTTTTATATGATGATTGAGAGTATTTCTATCTCTAGTGTTCATGCTACGTTAGGTACTCGCCCCCTGTGTGTGGCCGCGGTGGCATGGGTGTGGCTGGGAGCAGTGTTAGCTAATGTAGATTTCTCAAAGCTCAGGCCCATCCGCTCATGGTGTTACTGTAAGCAGGAGAGTGACATGCATCTCTGCTGAGGACTCAATAATCCATTTGTCGCTCATCCACATTATTTTTTTTCAAGCCATCACATTAGATCAGATTAAGACAGTGGTTCTCAGACTTCTTCTGTCACGCAGGACTCCCTCCCCATCCTGCTGTTTTTAACTGATGACAATACAGGAGATGCAACAAACAACAAAAAAAAGGCTTCAATTTTTAAATTCATGTTGGATTTCTGTGAAATCAAAGTCAGCACAACTGCATCACCAACTGTTCTTAGTTTCTCTCCATAGTTTTCACCTTTATTTCAGTTTGGCAGTTTCATTTTGAGAACCTCTGACTTAAGACAACACAGACCGGAAGCATCAGGTATTTTAGGTTAGCCTATCTAAACACAGGGTTGGGTAGTTACAGATTACATCTAATCAGGATTACAAAAAATCATTCATATAAGCACATTAATCTGCCTGTAATTAGACAGCTGTTCCTGTGTCAAGACTTACTTGCTTATGTCTTTAAAATACAGCAACTGGAAAATTCAGAGTCTTTTTTGATGATAAACATTAGTGCCATTAGCCTGTGAAAAATGAATCTGACATACAGGGTTTTTACAGACATGAACTTCACTTTCTTGCAGATCTGACTGGAAAAAATAAGAAGGTCAGTTGCTGCAGTGCAGTTTGTGCAAGCCAAAAACATTCAGGTTTTTACTGTTTAATATAAACTAATCCAGAATTACTCAGATTTAATCCATTGTTTTATAATCCAGTAGATGAACCCTAACCTTAAAGACAAAAATTGACCTGTAATTTGTATTAAGAAACTAAACAACTCGTTTTATAAGTAATCTGACCCAACCCTGTCCACAGATCAAACCATGCAACTCTCCTTACGTGTGACTGACAAACACTGAAAAACATTTCCTTCCAGTAGATGAATGTTTTCCAAGCCATACCTTTATTCTGATGCAGCACAATCTCTACGAGTGTTTAATTCCACTTTGTGCACAGTGTGGTTTGGCACAAGAAGCATAACTCAAGCTTCTTTTCATTCCCCCGCTAAAGACAGCTGGCTGGAACAGCGTCTTTATTTATTTATTTTTTTCTGATTCAGCATGTAAAATGCACAAGTCCTCAGTAACGTGAGTGAAAACCAAAGTGCGTTGATGCTGCACCATAATCGCCACAGGCCCAGTATTTCTTACACTCGTGCAGAAGAAAAGTAATCTGTTAATTTATGGGCATTTGATAATTATAAAAATAATAATAATTCTGATTTTCCAACACAAAATTGGCCTTGCATCATGCTAAAACTATGATCTAAAGGCTTTAAGAGACCTGTGGAAACCCATTCAATTATGAGATTAGTGATGTAAAAGAAGGAGGTCCAGATTATCATCAGATTGTCATTCTCCTCATCACTCATCAGCTTTACATCTCCCAAGCAGTATGTATGTAGGGGGCAAAATGCGAGATAAAACATAAGAAAAGAGAGGTTCATTTTGCCGCATGGTCATCATGTTTGACCATATGCGGCAGTGCTGTGTGTCTGCATGACAGTGAGTGTGTTTACATGCACTCCAGTATCCTGCTTATGATCAGGCATTTGAAGAATCCTGGTCCAGGATCCTATGGTACATAAACACCAACATCTTGGTTTCTTAACATACAAAACAGAGCAGATACACCTGCAGGCAGCCAATCAGGAACCTTGGTGTTGTTGTGATCATGTACATAGGGATGCGATTGATCAGGTTCCATATAATCGCCAGGTCCTGAATACGATCATATACCAGGATACTTGCATGCATATAAACACACCCACTGAGGCAAAAAAACAGCAAGGCTCGATAAGGGTTTGTAAAAACACAATCACATTTTGACAATGTTGCTGCACATGGATGCAGCGTTCAGCTTGTTCATCCTTTGATAGCACTCTTCTTCCAGTTCTGACATACAGAAGCACATCTGGTGTCGGATGTCGCCCTCCCTCCTGTACATGGCACAGTAGGCCGACCCCTGGTTCAGAACGATTTTGATACAGTATGTGCTCGAACACACCGTTTACTGTATTATTGTGCAACCGCTTTGTCCTGTTTCACGTCCTCTTCCTGCACAGCTTGTCAGCAATGGGAGGTTTTAAGTTGTCTGAAGACAGCCTCTTTCTGTCTCACTCTTATTTGACTCGGTGCGGACGACCCCGATCTAATCTACAGCATATTGCCATATTAATCCACACAGTTTGGTAGAGTGACTGCATTATTGTTCTTACGATTTACAGATCTTTGGATCTCAGTATTTAAATCCTGTTTTTGAGGAATAAAGGTTTTGACTATTGCATGTTCTGAATTAAGAAAAAAAAATCTTTTGGGAAAGAATCATCTGGATGTTTTAGAGATTTTGATATTTGCATTTTCAGATGTTTCCATTTGTAGATCGACTACCTAATTGCACTGGGCTCTGATTAATTGGTATCTGATGAAATACTGATTAAATGACCCTATTCTTTGTTGTCCAATGCAATACTGGGTGGTTCTTTGCTGTATGAGGACACAGCTCCTCTTTATACAGTTTTATAGAGAGAAATGGAGACCTAGTTGGTTCTCTTTTGTTCAGAACCAACGTTATTTAATGTTAAGGTGAACCTTTTTTCACTTTTTTTCCTCCTGATACTCTAAACATGGTAGAACTCTGGTATTGGTGAAACTAATTAACTGATGTATATTTTATGTAGGAGTAGCCTCAGCCCTGACGCTCTGTAACGGACAGTTAATGGTAGTAATAAGTTGTGTTTTCTGAGTCGACACCGAGCTAGTCGGGCCTCGCTCAGAGGCCGATCACGCTCCCGACACGACGCCAGTTTCGCCACAGCACCAGAGAGTTCAAACTGTGATAGAACTTGACTTTTACGACTCAGAAGCCTTGTGTTTTCTTTCTTTCTTTCTTCTTCCTTTCTTTCCTTCTTTCTTTCTTTCTTTCTTTTTTTTTTTTAAAAAAAAAAAACTTCAGTTATTTGCCCAGGCCCCGGGGGGGGGGGGGGGGGGG
>JAQNCA010000011.1:7730486-7742194 GCA_029783725.1 Acanthurus tractus
CTTCCTTTCTTTCTTTCCTACTTTCTTTCTTTCTTTCTTTCATTTTTTTTTTTTAAAAAAAAACCTTCAGTGATTGGCCCAGGCACCACCCCCCCCCCCCCCCACCCCCAGACCCCCCCAAGCCTTACAAGGAGGGGAGGAGGTGTGTTCTGTCTGTCAGAGGAGAGCCAACGTGTCTGCAATAATAAGCCCTCCGTTGCTCCCTGTCACAGAGGGAGAAGGGAGGGGTACGGGGGGGTGTTTTAAGGCTCGACACACAGTCGGACTCTCTGCATTGTATCGTTGCTGATTATTGTGTGATGACCAACCGTTGTCCTGAAGGATGTTTCCCTGTCAATTGAAAAAAAAAAAAAATACAAGATTTTTTTATTCCTGACATGCTGTCTGTATTTTTTCCTTGTTTCCCGACAATGATTCACTCCTGCTGCCTGTATCAGAACTTCAGACTGTCCACTTGATTACTTTTACAGATATTTCAGTGTATGTGTGCATGTGTGTATGTTAAGTAATAAGCAACAAGAATCTGTGTTCACATTGAATTCATTGCTATCATCAGGAGACAGTATATGAGGGAACATTGGCTGCTGAGAAAAAAGCACAGAGAGACACTGATGTGATCACTGTCACTCCTTTTCAGACAGCCAGTCATATATTAGATGGACAGGGACTGATGACCAATCACCACAGTGATCAAGAAAATTGAGAAGTTTGTGTCTATCTCGAGCTTTATGTGTTTGATGAAATCTTACAATGGAGACCAGAAAACCGGATTTTGGGAGCAGATACTGATTGTTGATGGTGAGTGGTGGGCTTTTTTTCACCTCAAGGCCCTGTTTACATTCCTTCTTGTGATGAAAAATTTCCGCGTCATACAAAAAGGTGGTGAGAAATACTCTTCCAAACGTGGATCTGCAAAAAAAAAATGAATGAAAATGCTGTCTTTTGCCAGCCCAGTAGATGGCAGTATAGCTTTGCAAATCATCATAACATTGGAACCCCCTGGCCTGCCTGCAGACCCTTTTTTTATACAGCGGGGTAAGTAAAAACAAGAGGTAAAGGTAAACAAGCACTCTAGGAACATCATTTTTCCAGGAAATTTTGCTGGACAAGGATTAATACATTCAGCAGACTCTGTGGCACCAAGAAAGTTTGATAGTCTGCGATTGTTGTTGTTCTAACTGCACATTGCTATTAAGCTGAAAACCTAATAGCCATGAGCCAAACGGTTAAGTGTCATCTCATTTACACAGTAATGGTCAGAGTGTTTTTTCAAACGTTTACACGCTGGAACCCTGTTTAAAAAGTTTCAGGCCCCCAAAACGCTGTTGCTCATGCGAACCACAAAGGCCGAACCACAACAACAGTTTATGCAAAAACCATCATCTTGTAAATGGCCACCTGTTATTTTATACTTGTTACACTCTGTCCTGTGTAAAAGGAGATAATATGTTGTACTTAAAAAGGAAAAAAAAATATTTAAAGGACTACTATTTAAAAGACTAAAATGATTTACAATAATTTTATGATTAAACAAAAGGCTGCCACCAACAAAATAACACTCACACAATTCGCGTAAAACCCAAAAACTTGACTGGTGACCTGGATCCATGTTCTCGTTGTTCGGCCTTTTCACAGACACTGCTGACACTGCAGTTTCCAGTTACTGACTTCAAAACTACACGTTAATTTAACAAGTATTCTAAACTCATCTCCCTCTTGCAAACGGCGTGAACTTGTTAGTCCTTCCATTACATTCCCAGATATTCTTGTGTATGCACTAAGTGCTTTTTCTCACAGTGGTTAAAACATTTGAACTAGTTCTGAGCTTATTTAGTTGATAAATGATCGGGAAAAAGGTCGACTTATTCCTCTTTATTTTATCTTCCGTATCTTTGCTCAAACTTCAAACTGTTAAACATCTTTCAAATTTTTTTTATTCTTGAGAAAAATGTCCTCACATAATTTCTTTATATGTTTCACCATACTACCAACCAATGGTAAGTTTGGTTATAAAGCTTTTACGTGATGAAAAACATGGATGTTCTTTCATCCGTGACTGAGAATCTCCCCAGCAGTCACAACAGAACAATGTAAGTAATGTTTCCAGAGTGTCTTAAGTATTAATGCCACACTGTTAAAATATTCTGTTAAGTAAAAGTGTTACACTAAATATGGTACTTGGGTAGAAGTATGTAAGTATAAGCAAGAAGCAGGTCAGAACTTAAATTCTAAGATCCTCCATTCAAAAACATGTCTCCTTGGACTGCTGTACCAATATTATCACCAGATTAGCATTAATGTGTAAAATTATGTTATTGTAATTTAATTAGTTGGAGCTCAGATTGAAACAATTTTTTAACTGGACTGCAACGAATGATTATTTTTATAATGGATCGATCTGCCGCTCATTTTCTCCATTAATTTATTAGTTAATTGCTTTTTAAAATCCTGGAAATGACCAAGTGCCAAGTGGCATTTTCATGGTACTTTGTTCTTATTTTATCCAATCAACAGTCAAACAGTCAAATAATCAAAATCATTTGACTGTCTTTTACTTTTTGTATGTCTTTGTGTTTCTTTTATGTGCTTTTAAATGCCATTTTTGCTTTTCTTAAACACTTTCAGTTTTCTTGTTAAAAAGTGTTCTACAAAAATTTTACCTCATCTGTGTAAGAAAGTATTACAACCACTAGGTGGCAATGTTTGATAATCAAATGAGTAATGGAGTTGGTTCAAGCCCTATGTATAATATACTGCTCATTATATCACATCACATACTAAGTACTGAGCCAAGGACAACTGAGCCCTTAGTTAATGTTGATGTTCCTTTAATATGCTAAATCATATGCTCCGATCGGATTTCTTCCCTTTTACATTTAACAAAATCAGCTAATTACATCAGCAGTGTTACTTTTCCCCACATCAACCAAAATCAATGCAGTCATTTTCCAAGAAAACAGAAAGTAATCCACCTGCAACCGAAAACTGCCAACTACACGATCACCCTCTCAGCTCTCGTGGTTTTGCTGCACCATCTTTCCTCCACCTGCAGTTGCTCATTAAATGCAACACTAGATGGAGCTGCTCGGCATCATACTGCCGGTGTGTGCGTGCCACAGCGTGCATGTCTTTGACCGCACGTGTGTTTGTTAGTGAAGCAATGTCAGTTGTAATATGTTCCTGTGAGAAGTAAAGGTCAAGATGACAGACTCACAGAAAAAAATAAAAAGCCTCCTGCTCCTGCTCCTGCTCCTCCTCCTCCTCTCCCTCTGACAGCCGCACTGCCTGCTAATAGCCTTTCTTTTAAAATGCCAATATTTATTTAAGCCTCTGTCAGGTTAATGGATTTACTCCTGCAAATTCAATTTTAATTTATCACCATATTGTAATAAAATCAGTCTGGAGCTTTTTCTTCAGGTTAGAACGGCTCTTCCTCTTGATGTGCTAACAGACAGATTCTGGGTTTGAAAGCAACCCTGCGCCTCCATGACTGAAATTAGCTTTGCTTTCAAGGACTGACTTTGCCTGCGACCATTAAAGAAACATCTCTCTTTCTCACTCTCTCTCTCTCTCACTCTCTCTCACTCTCTCTCTCTCTCTCTCTCTCTCACTCTCTGAAGACGGCCTTACAGATAGACTCACGCACATCTCCATATGTCGCCTCACTTATCTACCCTTCAAACAAGTCAGTCACCTGTCAGCCCTGCCAGGTTTTCCATTTTTTAAGGTGCTACGAAACATCCGCTATCAGCTCTTAATTGGATATCCACATTTGGCTGTTCAGCAAAACGCTGCACAAGATCGGTCACAACCGCTCTTGAGAAAAGTTTTACTCCTTCAGCACCTGCTTAGATTCAGTGCGAAGCAGCTTTGTCAGGTGGCGATATGACAGCTTTGTCTGCTGGGAGGGCGGTTATAAAGCCATAAAAGAGACTCGGCATTGAGAATGGCAGCAGGGCAGCAAGCCTCAGCTGGAGAGCCGGGGTGTAAATCTCTGTTAGTCTGCCGAAGTGTCCTTGAGCAAGACATTAACCGTGATTTCACCCAAAGAACCCAGGACGTTTCGTCCCAGGAGCTGCTGCTCATGGAGCTGAAAGGTTCCTTTAGCCTGTTGTCTTCTTCTTTGTTTCTTCTGTGATCTAAAGATTAGCAAGCAACAACTGTTTTTTATTGATTTTTCACAACAGCTGTCCTCTTCCATCCATCATATGCCTTTCTCTAAGAGTCTTTGTTACTGCGTTGGAGGGTGATTAACCAAAAACAAGCTGGTTCGCAGCTTCAGATTTTTTGAAAATGGAGCCCAAAAAAAGTCCCCAGAATTTAATTTAGACCTTGGTGGAAATTCACCAAGGGAGGTAAGCGGAAGGCAGGGGAATAGTAAGTGAAAAACAAGCATCAATGTGGATAACAAAATTTAATTTAGGGGTTTCTTGGTTAAAAGGTGACACCCAACATTTAAATAAAAACGAAAATATAAAAATTAAATGAAACCTGGGAAATGTTTGAGTTTTATAGAAAGTATATTACATGCAATGTTTTTTTTTTCAATTCTAAGAAGCATTTTGAGTCCTAAGCACCAACAGTGCTTCTTTAGAACTGAATTTGTATCACTGAATCACATTTATAGGACTTCTGATTCTTCGAAAAAAAGCCTCTGAATCAGCAGATGTCATGAATAGTTTTACACTACAGGGTAGCAGACACGTTAGGTCCTGAGGCTTGAGACAAAGCAGTCCTCTGAGACAAAACTAAACTGCCTCCACCTAAAGCTGAAACTCAATTGTGGTGAAACAACAGGTTAAAATATGTCTCGAGGGACATTAATCAGGGTGAACCCTTATTGCAGAACGACCACACTCAGCCCTGAGTGATCAGTTCCAGGATGTCTCTCACAGAAAAAGAGAAACAGCTGTGTAGCCACTTACCTTCTCAGAGAGACGCCTGGCTCAAGACTCCCTTAGGAAATCAGGGCTTCGGTCATTGCAGTTATTTCATTATGATTATGATTACTCTATGCTGTCTGCCTTTTTTTTTTATTCATGTGGATGTTTAGTATGCAGTTCACATCGACACAAAGCTGTGAGAAGGACTACAAACATAATCTGTCTTACTGGTGAGTATTAATTTCTTTCTTTTTGTGTTTGTGTCATTTTATTCACACAAAATACATCAAAACATGCATACAGTCTCATAAGAAATACAGAGGAAACATGTGAAACTATTATGTAAATAGCTTTTAGACCGGCATCATAGAGACAGCACTGAAAACATATATTCACTAGATCTCAAGGCATTTCTGCAGTCAGTGTGAACACTGCTTACACTGGTAAGATGCAGTAAATAGAGACATACGGTAAATGACAATAACAGCAGACTGTGATTTTAAATCAAATCAAATATGAGTTATGAGTTGAGAAGTTTATTCACCTTCTTCTAATCTACGTTTTCTTACTTCATTGGCAGAACAGTGAAGGTTACATATGACATGTAACATGTTTTGATGACTGGTCCCCTTGGTTAAAAATTTAAAAAAAAGCTATTTAACTATTTTAATTTCTTTATCAAAGCAAACTAACTGATGTCATTTGGTTAAGGACTCCTTACTTTTCTTACAAACATTTTAAGCAGCTTTTTTTTCATTATTTGGCTGAATGCTGTTTAACAGTGTGTAGATGTCTCCTCAGGTTTAACATTGACAGTTTTGATGTTGGCCACATTTTCAGCACTGCCGAATGAGCTTTACACTCATATAACAGCTTGTTTCTGAATTTAACAAGAAGAATTAGCTGAATGTTCAGAACCTTTCTGTTAGGTGACAAGGCCACCTGCCTTGATGCGGTTGGTTGGCTGCAGACACGGTCGACTCCGGTTACTTAAAGCAGGGTGAATTTATTTGATAGGCAGAGGAGAGGCACTTTAATTTCAAACAGCTAATAAGCAACCAACCAAAAACAGCTAAATCAGGCTTAAATCTGCTCCAGTTGCTTTGCTGAGCTGTGTTGACCTGAACTTTGTCAAAAGGAGACACTCCTGCACAACAAATAACTCAAAGCAACAGAATGAATGTTATATTCTACATAGAGACTAAGCCTTAAGTACAGCAGGATGTAATCCCATTTTAATCGACCACATTTTAATCAGTTACTCTAATGCATTTACATATTTCTTCACAGTAAATGAGACTGTTTACATTCCCACTTATTTTGTAATTTAATTAACTAATTAGGTTACTCCCCAGCACATTATGAGCATATTTCATGTAGGACGCCTGTTAAATCATGTTAAACGACATTAGTGGGCTGTAAAATATGTTTCTGTTGACGTGAGGCAGAAGCAGTTTTCTGGGGATCCAGCAGAGGGAGCTCTGCTGAAGGAAACATAATAAGGATATCAACTATCAGCTATATGTTGAGACCACACTTTACAAAGCATGATCTCACTTTATTTGGACGAGGTGCTGCAGTTTGGTCATATTGGTTTTCGGAGGAAGTGGACTCAGAAGTGGGAGGTTGCCGGCTGGTCATGAGCCTCAGTGAGTGTAGCTGTCTGTGTCCTCTGGGGTGGAGGATAACTCATATCTGTTGTGGCTGCTGTGTCAGAGGATGGAGTGTCATCTTCTTCTTGTACCAGTGAGATGACTAATTTTGCTGGTTGTGCCTCCATGGCTTTTCGCTTCGAGCTGCTGGCACTCCAGATCAGCACCTGCACCTTCCTTGACTTGACGGTGAATTTCCTAAAGCTCCGACTCTGAGCCACCTCTTCCCCTGTGACGGTGGGTGCCGAGGTGAGGAGGTGGGGAGGTGGGTGATTCTTGAGGTGGCAATATTCGACAGAGTCAGGTGTGGGGGCACAAAAAAATTGCTGATTTCTGTGGTCACATGACCTCACATGACCTCACATGACCTCACATGACCTGCATTAACTACATAACCAAACATTCAACTCCAACCGATTAACAAAGAACATTAAACAATTAAAAACAGGATTAGAAGACCGCAAGTTTTACAGCGTTACACGTAGAGGCTCCACGTTCAGAATTTATAGAATAAACCTCCATGCAGGAAAAAGGTCAAGACTTGTGGTATTTCATGATGCAACCAGTGGCGCAGTAACAATCAGGGAGGAAGTCATGCTGCTTAGGGAAGCAGAATAATTTCTGATCTCATCATATTATTTCCATTGGTGGCTAATGAGGCTTATAGGTGCTTAGTCTGGAAGTGTTTGGAGAGAGAGAGAGAGAGAGAGAGAGAGAGAGAGAGAGAGAGGAGATTGTGGGTGGATGCTGAATACCTGACATCTTGTACCACTGAATGCAACACCAAAAAAGAAGAATAAGAACAGCAGTTTCACTTCAATGAGTCCATTGCGATGAGATTCCTAATGAGGAGCTGAACCTGATTAGTTTTTAAAGTCCATTTCAGGGGTTCATTTCCGAACCATCGTCTATCAATTTAAGGGGACATTAAGTTAATTTTATATTTTTGAAAAGTGGAGTTTTGACAACCAAGAGTCTTTATCCTTTACTTCATTTTTTTCCCTGTGTATTATCAATCATTTTAAGCTTTCAGGTGCTATTAGAAGAAGAAAAGCTCTGGCATTGTGATGCATTCTTTTTTGTCTGCACATTATGTATCTCTTTCCACATTTCTCTCTCTCTTTCTGTGTGTGTGTGTGTGTGTGAACGTCTGTGTGTAAGAGAGACAGAAAGAAATGAGGAATTGATTTTTATTATCGGATTACTGCGACTGGAAAACCACAGGAAGTGCTGAATTATTCTAGTAATAAAAAAGATCAGGACATAAAAGAGGAACTAATTGATCTCCGTATGTTGTAATGCAATGGTGTGTGTGTGTGTGTGTGTTTGACAGGGATAGATACTGTAACATCTGTTTCACTGTCTGTCTGTCTCACATTTGTGGTTGAGTTGCCCCCTCTCTCTCCCTTCATGTGCGTGTGCGTGTGTGTGTGTGTGTGTGTGTGTTGCACACCCCTTGCGGCCATTCTGTCTTCCAGACAGCTGTTTGGTGACCTGGTAGCACCCCTCTTCTCCCTCCCCCAGCATGTCTCTCTCACACACACACACACAAACACACCCCCCCCACACACACATGTGGCAGCCTAGCATGTCTGCCACCACTGGTATCCCCAAGCCATCACACACAGACACACACAAACACATGCGGACACCTTCGGCACCCACTCGCTGCCACCCATCGTCCGGCTTCGTCCACTAACAGCTGGAGTCAGAGGAGGATGTTTTTCGTCACATGAATCTTCCACAGTGGTGGTTCTTGATTAACACCAGGAATAGAACAGATTTGGTGCATGAAAGCCCCCCCTGTCACTGAATGCACCCTGAATTAGGACAGCACACCCGACTGCTTCACTGAAGGCGACAAATTTACAGGTCAGCCCCGATAACTCAGCCGGGAACAGCCCAAATAAAACACACCGAGAGACAGACAGCTCGGAGAGTTTACACGGACTTCAGGCAAAGGACAAGGGTAGAGCTCATGTTGTCACTGTGAGGCGGAAAAATGTCTCCTCCAATGTGTAACATAAGGAGGACGGCGTGAGTTTGTAGTTTAATGACATGCTATGCTTGAATGAATGCTGAACATCAGTGTATGAATTATCTGAGCTTGTGTCTGACAAGTTAGCTACGTACAGCAATGCAAAACTTCACCCTCTTAGGTAGAAGCCTACTCGGTGGAGGCCAAGTTGTATTCGAAAAAAAAGCATAGTTTGTATGTAACGTTATCTGACGACAGCAGGAGGCTGAGGTGTTGGTAGCTGCCATGGTGGAGAAGTCAGGGGAAAAAATGACCATCAAACAGGCTGCAGGCTACAAACAGTGCTGACACAATGTCGTCCCGGTGTGCGATTTTTAAAAAGAATAACGGCATTTCAGCATGTAGAGTCACATAACAGGTGCGACATGTTTGGTGTTATGTACAACACGCAAGTAGAGCAATGTGGCAATTGAAATAATTCACTCTGCATGTTATATGGCGGTTTATGTCACTCTGTTTGAAGGGGTTAAAAGCTCCCGAAACTTGCAAATATTTCGTTTGCTGTTCTTCCTCTTTGAATCAACTGCTAACTGCTGCTGGCTAACTTTTATCCAGAATGATAAGGCGCAATAATGGCACAATGACCCATATTTAAACAAAATCTAACAATAAGATTTTGTTTGAATATGGGGATCACAGAGTGCATATATTGAGATAGTCTTTCCTGAAAGACCTTCATAGTGCTGCACTTGGTTGGTCGCACCTGAATTTACAGAAATAGTTGTGCGTAGAATGACAACGGAGACCTTGAAAGAGAAGTTCAAACCCTGGCTGCCGTTCTTGCCTCACAGCTGGCCAATCACAGTGTGAAGTAGGTGTGAAAGGTGCGTCAGCTTCATTAAGTTATGCACAGCCTCATTTCTGACACTGGAAAAAGTTTACAGGAGGGGAACAATGACACTTGAGCTCGGTTCATGTTTTCCAAAATAGTTAATTATTTAGACACAGCGTGAATTATTATTTTTTTTTATGGGGTCGTTGCCGATCCTCTATTTTAATTTTCAGCAAAGTTTCTGAAATTTCCTCTGCAATCCTGATGGAGCCGCTGCATGAATTATGAGAGCTTTATTAGCTTTACTGGCATTCAGTCAAACCTCGGTAAAGACCTGCCATGGCCCTCGTCCTGTCTGTGATATTCATGTAATTGCACAGCCAAACCCTCTGGAAAGTGTCCAATATGAGGGCATCGGGGATCCACATGACATTGTCCTTCTGGCTTCAGTGGACCATGATTGCTGATTTGCACAGGAACGTTCTGCAGCAGCGTGACTCAGTCCGAAAAAAAAAGCACCTTCACGTCAGGTACAATCGCCACACGTTCTGATGTTTGAGGAGGAGCGGCTTCAAAAAAATGGGAACAACAAAAAAAGACGAAGAAAAAGAAAAAAAAAAAGTTGTGGTACTGATTCTATCAAACCATCAGATTTTGTAAAAAATATTCTGTTTCCCACATTTTACCTAACCTTCTGTTCTCGGTTACATCTGCTGCTGTCATCAAAGATAAAATCTGACTCACGGCTTTGCCACTTCGCTTACTATCTGTCACTCTGGCTCTTATCTCATGATGCAGAAATACCATTAACTTATTATCTTGACAGGAGATAAAGCTCCCTTAATGTGCTAAAAGAGTAAATAAAAACTTAAAGCGCAGTATTGAAGAAAACCGAACACATTATTGTAAAATATGCACATTAAAATGGCAGCACTGACTCAACTCACTGTAAAATAAACACACACTGAAGACAATCCGACCTCTGCGTGGCCCTTAAATGACTCAGAGAGCGCACATTCTATAAAACCCCCCAGTTTACTGACACAACAATTGGGTCACTGGTCAAATGTAGGCTCCATCATCTCCATTTATGTGTCAAATCAATACTAAAAGAGGATATTGTAGATTGTCGAACTGCAGCGCACTAGGATGTTTGGCTCCAAAGATACTGCATAGGAGACATTGTTTTAATGAGTTAAGTCATGAAAATGTTATTCTATTCCTGTGGGTGGTGGAATATGTCTGTGTTGCCTTTAGCTTTAGAGTTTTAGTGACTTTATGGTACTTTGGTGGATTTTCTGTACTAGGAGGCTACTTCACCGTTTCATTTGCATTTGAACGTGTCTGTATTTATGGCTCAACTTAAATCCTGCAACATTCCCACTGTTCTTCGCAGCACTGTGCAGAACTTTGTATAAATAATCACAAATTTCTATGTACATGTGCTCTGAACTACTTAATATTCAAATGTGACATTATGGCACCTCACTGTTATATCATCTCTGATGGTATCACAGTCATATTGCAGTAGGGAGACACTATAATGTGTTTGTGATGCTCAATAATGAGGAACCTGACTCAGCCTTATGGCATTTGTAATGTCACAATGGCATTCTGTGACATTTTTTATCACATCTTTGCTACTCGCAGGTTTGCTGTGGTATTTGTCGGTGCATGTAGTCCGTTCTTGTGGGAACACGAGTGTCTTCTTGCACACTGAAAGGGTTGCTGGCTGATTGAAACTTGCTTGTTTTCTCTGCTCCAATACAAGTGTGGCTGCGCGGCAAATCTCTGCTCCACAACGAATCCTAGAGTAGCCTCTTTTTTTCTTTTTTTTCTAAGCTGCAGACACGAATAGCACGGCTTTCTAGAGCATCCACACACACACACACACTGAGACGGAGTCAGTGACCAGTAGCCACACACACACACACAAACACACACAGAGGCACACACACACACACTCTGCCTTCTTTGAGACTCTCCAGTCGTTTGATGGTCGTTTGCTCAGTCAGGTGTGAATTGTGACTGTATATCCATTTGTGAAGCCCGTATTACTGCGTGTTACACTCCCTCCCTCTCCCTTTCTCCCTTTCTCTCTCTCCCTTTCTCATCTCCTCCCTGTCTCCCTCTGACAGCCTCTCTCTCCTTAGTGCTCCTCTCATCAGACAGGGAGAGAGAGGGAAAGAGAGATAGTACAGCAGAGAGACGTGGAAATTCACATGACAGCTTCAAAGTCATGTAAAGGCATAGAGATACACTATTGCTGTGATGCTAGGATGCCGAAGATAGATAGATAGATAGATAGATAGATAGATAGATAGATAGATAGATAGATAGATAGATAGATAGATAGATATCTG
>JAQNCA010000011.1:7788644-7806739 GCA_029783725.1 Acanthurus tractus
TGAAGCCATGGGAACTCTTTCAGCCAATGGAAACAGGCAGTTCTGGCTAAGAAACACAGACAACAATATCTATTGGCCTAATTTTGTTTTGTATTACACTGACAGATGTCTTGTCACTGTCTCAATTATGTAAACCATGCTGAGTCAGTGCGTAAAAAAGGAAATATGTTAACACAGAACCATGTAGTGTTTACATTTTTTTTTTTGGCTGTAAAAAGTTTTATAGTATGTACATCCTATTTCTATATCTCTTATATTCAGCAAATACATGTTTTACGTTGTGTTCATTTACATGTTGACATTAAACCAGTGGCACCAGTCAACAGAATGGGGTTAAAGGTGGCTTGCTCACCTTACTGTCACATACATTTACACTGAATTAGCTAAGGTTGTTAGGACAGTATATATACTTCCTATTTAAGTCAAACAAGTTCTGATAAACACTTATATTAGAATAAGAGGCAACTAGCTTTTTTTAGCTGCTTTTGTTGCTAAGCTTGTTTAAGTGCCAGGCTGATGAAAGGGGATATAAACTGACGACTTACCAAAAAGTGCAAAGTGTTTGACAATCAAATTGGGAGAAAGTTACTGAAAGATCAGTGATTGCTTTGTTTAGTATAACTATGTGAACCTGTGTGGAATGCACATAGAAGTCTTTAAGTTCATAGAGCAAATGAAGGTTAGCAGGAGGCTTTTTAGTGACTTGCTCTGTAGAGAGAACATGGTGGCCATGTGTTGTAAAAGAACACTTTACTACCATTTGACCTTAAACTGGATTTGGATCTAAACTAATGAAAATTGGAAAACATGGAAAAAGATTTGTCTTAGCCTGCGATTAGCATCGCTACTTACTTCATCAGCGCTGTGTTCCTAAATTAGCTGTAACTCAAGTGCTTGACTGGAAGGTCAACAGTAGCTGCAAGCAAGTGTAAAGAGGCACTGTTTGAAAACCGACTGTGAAGTGTTGCCGTCTGTCCTTGAGTGTTTGTTTTCTTGTGTTTTTCAGCATCTGGTTGTCTGTGTTTTTGGTTTCTGTGTGTGTGTGTGATGGCTGTGCTTCTGCTGGTGTTAATGGATTCACTGAAAGAAACACTGCTGGCTACAGTGTCAGCAGGGGTGTGAAGGCAACAGTGGGACTACATGGGTGTCTGCGTGTGTGTGGTGTGGTGTGTGTGTGTGTGTTTCTGGGTGTGTGTGTTTGTGTGGTGTGAATGTTGTTGTGTCTAGGGAATAACAATGTGAACCCTTTCATCAATTTAGACCAGCAGGAGTGAGAAACAGACAAGGGAACGATTAGAGGGAGAGGGGGGGGTGGGGGTGGGGGGTGCACCGATGGCCAGAAACTAAAAAAGAGAGGAGAGGAGATTGAAATTGGATAGCGGGCAAGAGAAAGGAGAAAACAGACTTCTCTGTCAGCGTGATAGAGACTGAGATGCAGGGTGATTAAATGTTTAAAACAGTTTGAGAGCAGCAGCGGAAAGAAAAATGAAAAAAGGTAACAGTGAAAGGAGGGGAGGGAGGTGTGTGCACGGACCTGAAAAGATGAGAACGAGTGATATGGAAATGTACAGGACTGTTACTGTCGTTTGCAAAGCTCAAAAACAAGGATGGAAAGGAATGCTGGAAGACAATGGTCGTTTAAGGGAGATTAGAAAATGACATGAAGGAACTGTATGATAAAGGCTGATCAAATGAAGCACAGAGTTTCTTTTGCTCAACCTGTTCACCAGCATGTACTGGTGATGAAGGTGAAGAAGGAGGGATGACTTGATGTCGACGCACAATGAGAGAAGACAAGCAATGAGGTGCAAGAGGGGCTCAGCTTAGATTATATTAGATCGGAGGTTAATTGATTTTGAAATAAGACTGTGGAGGGCAACTTTGAAAAAAAAGTCAACTTTAAGGACTATAACTGATTGCGTTCTCAGCTACATATGTTTTGCCGCTTATTCCATTTTATGCTTCTATTAAGTTTTTCTAATAAAGCTCTGAAATGTCTGTTTTCAGTTTCATTAAGCCATCATCCCCGCCCTGGAATGAGCCAGAATGCTACACATTAGCTTTAAGCAACAGAGGAGCTGCACCAAGCACTAAGAACTTATGTTTTAATGTCTGTTTGCTTTTTGGTTCAGCCTCTGACTGAACTCAGCCTTCACCAGACTGTGGTTCTTTCATTTTTTTCCTTCCAGTTTCTGATGTTCATAAACTGAAACCCTCAAGTAATCAGTCACCAAAGAGAAAGTGATTACAGTGCACCTCAGCCATTCTGCGACTGAGCGCTGCAGACAGGTTGGAGTGAAAATAAATCCACATTTTAATCCTTAAGGTTTAAAAAATAAACTCTGAGCTCTCCTCCTGTGTAAAGTAAATGGCTCCAGATCAGAGAAGAATCCAGTGTGACTCTGGGTGTTTATTCTTCCACGAGCCTCCAGTCTGCCTCCAGCTCTCTTCACCAGAGCTCCCCGGCATCAGCAGCTGTCTGCTGGCGTCTGTCCCTCAGCTCTCCCCCTGCCCAAATGTCAGTGTTGTGAATAAGGCTTCAAACTATTTGGTGAAGCCCGACAGAGCATATTTGTTTGTGTTTTTATCAGACATTTTGTAAGTAGTTGTCCCGTTAGAAGCACTTTAGCTGTTGTGTGTGTTTTTTTTTTTTTTTTTAATTTGGCAGACTGTCCAGTATTGATTATGAATGAACAATAGGTCAGATAAATGCTTTTAGTGCAATAACAAAATGTGATGCCTGAACAGGCTGAATAGCCAATATAAAATCTAGTCCTCAGGCCGTTACTAGAAGCACTGTAAAATCAATTGATAAAATGAAAACAAAAAGAAAAAACATATTGAATAACATTTTTCTACTCTTCTAATGGAAAAAAAAACTATTTTAAATAAACTTGGACTGCAAAAAAATCTGTATACTTTGCAGAAGATTTACATGCATATAAAAGTAAAGCAAGGTAGTGGGGAATACTGAGAACGTAGATAAAACAACTGCGAGTCTAAGAAAAAAAATCAACTCATTTAACAATCCATGTAACACCTAGGTATTTTAATGCTACTGTAACCAAGATTTGTCTTTCTGAGTGTGTTTGTGTGTGTATATGACCATGTGCATGTTTCTGTGCTCTCTTGCGTTGCGTGTCAAAATTTACATGCGCTTGCTATTTTGATATGCTTTCGTGTATGTGCGACACATAATTAAATTATCAGATGAAGACTGCATAGATATTTAATCAGTTTTTTCCTTTGATATCTCATTAAATAAATAATGTCTCTCTCTGCACTCCCCCTCCCTCGTGTGTATTTATATATCTATATCTATATCTATATATAGATATATACTGTATTATTGTGGTGATATTAAAGGTAATACAAAATAAAAGCTTCCACTATTGCTGCTTTTACTTTCTCATATTTACATAGAGTGACCAAATAAACTAGAGTTTTGGGGCTCTTGACTTTATAATTTGCTTGTTCCTGCGAAATTCGCTTGCCCCCAGTATTTCTTGTTGAGTTATGAGCAGCGTGTGGCTGTCATGCTGAGCTGACTAAGTATAGAGTATAGCTCTGTAGTGGAAAGCCGTGAATCACTGACTGCGGTTACATGGGCCACTCTTTTGCCTCCGAATGTAATCAGTCTAAACTGCCATCCCCGTGACGGCTTTTGACATGAGTGCTGAATAAAATCATGGGTTTTGGAGTCCCTTTTATAAATGTTCCACAGTAAGCAATCTGATAGAATGGCTCTTGTGAATGCAATGCAAAGAATCTGACTCTCCATGACGTGTAGGCAAAGTAATACAGTAAGGGCTCCCACTGTGAGCTCAGCCATGTTTCTCTTGTGCTTTTGTTTTTATTTAAGGAACCGTTTTATGTAAAAACACCCAAATAAATTGTTTTTATTCTATCATCCGCGTGTTACTGATGTAAAACTTGGGTTGACAGTAGCCCTTTGGTCGTGACCTGGGAAATGAGTCATGCTGTCTTCAACACTCAAACTTCCTGTGGGTCTGGACAGGGGGAGGGTTTGAAGTTGACAAAGATATTAAAAAAAAAAATCGGATCAAAACCTCAAAGTAAGTTTGTTGTGATTTATCAAGCAAAGGTCAAACCTCTCCCCTCCCGGCTTCCACTCTTCTCTCTCCTCTGTCTCCCCTCACCATTCATCACGTTTACAGCACTGACATGTCCGCCCTCACCGTTATCAATTAAATATACTGTCAACCGCCAGAACCCCTTTTCCTCTTGCTCTCTCTTTCTCTCCTCCTCTTCCCTTAATATTTGTGCACTCTTGCAACACAGTTAGCCTAATTTTAACAAGTAAATATTTACATGGACTATGGTAATTCTTTGCTTTTTAAAGGCTTTCTCTGCAGCATTTTTGAACATTTCAGCTGAACTGAAGTGTTGTGTGTTTTAACTCAGCTGCCCATTCTGTGAGGCTCGAGCCTTGAGAGGAACATAATTGGTCATCACTGTTTGCCACAAAATTGGACCAACATGAACGCAAGTGGTTAAAGCTGCTCCATCAAGAGCGGAGATGCACTCAGAAACACTCTGAGATGCAGAGTGTGGGTCAACTGCAATGTAGAGTGCCAAACCAGACCTGTGCTGTACTGAAGTGATTCAAAATGTTAAAAAAAAAAACATGCCACGGTGATAAAACACAAGAATGTGGTTTAACGTGATGATGGTGATGCACATTAAGGATGAAACATATGCAAAACATCTTTGTAGCTTTCATGCAATCATTGCTGAACCCGGCGCACTTATTGAGTAATTATTTCCAAATAATTTGCATACATTAAATTGACAATCATGAGAAAAAAAAACAAAACAAAACCAAAAAAAAAAAGGTCACAAACTAACTGCACTTACAAGGAGGGTCGTCATAGCAACCGGCAACATGCAGCTAGTATTATGGGAGTCTTCAGCACACTTGTATGTCTCTCTGACCAATCGGATTGCTTGGCTGAAACCACCCGTTGTATAATTTACTATCATATCTCTTACTCCATACAGCTGTGCCAGTGTCTGGTTCACTTGGCTGAGGCTGAGCTGGGATGAGATAGCTCGCTACATTACAACCGCAGCCAATTCGAAAGGAGAGGAGGGGGATCAGCCCTCCTCTTTATTTATTCAGCTTTTAATGTTGTGCAGGATAAGTTGGCTGCGCCCATTTTGTCTGCGTTAGAGAGTTTGCCTGCCAGACAATCAGGAGGGGGAAAAAAAAAATGCAATCTTTTTTTTTTTTTTTCTCGCTAGGAAGGAAGATTGTAGTTTATGTTGGAGAAGCCCCGCAGCAGACTGCAGGGAGAAGTGGAATTGATTCTGTTGCTGAGACTTTACATGCAACAAAAGAGCAATAAAGGAAAAAAAAAAAGACGTGCGTAAAGGAAACAGTCAAAAGAACACAGGTTGTTTTCTTGCTTCTGGGAGACCTTTTTAAAGCATGTTGCACTGTCTATCACCAATGCTGTTTGAGCCCGAAGGATGAGGCTTAAACCAGCTGTGGCCATTGCAGAAGCTCTCTCCCGCGTATCGCAATGCATCAACTAAACTAACATTCAACCCCTGCATTTGTATTTTTCAGTTTCATCGTTGTACCTTTTATCATTTTGCACAGGAAAGACTGTGCATGCTGCACCATGTGGTTAATCTGTTCAGAGCAACGCTGCTCCGGCCTCTCCTAACATGTGCTGCGCTTTGCTCCGCTGCTCCGGTGTGATGTGTGCGGTGTGTGGCTGCAAGTCTATAATTCATAGACATATGCACTCTTCCTTTTGAAATCTATTCATAATTGATTCTGCCAGTCCCACTGTAGGGATGGTTAGGGGGGCTATCTATCTCTATGACTCACTACTGAGCCTGTGTTTGTGTGCGCTTGTGAGCATCTGGGGTGTGTATGTTTATGTGAAAAAGGGACTTGAAAGAGGTTGGAGATAGACTCCTAATGCGAGGAAGGAGCGTGGCGCAGTGCAGTGTTGAAGTGCAGTCTCTTTCTCTCTCTCTCTCTCTCTCTCTCTGTCTCTCTTCCTCTTTTTCAAATACCTCCCTCATGAGTTTCTAGGGGGGGAAACAAAGAAGCTTTACTCACCTCTCTTCCTCGCTCCCTCCCCTCACTCCCCCCCCTCCTTTTATTTCTCTGGCTGCATTTCTGTCATTTTCTATTCTTTCACCCTTCCCTCCCTGCCTCCCTCTTTCTCTCGCTGCCCCCTGGCTGTTTTGCTCTAAAGCTAAAATGGGTCCTCAGTCAGTGGCTTTGGAGCCATTAAACTGCTCTGAATGGTCTCGCCAATATGCTCATTTGATTTATGATTTTTTTTTTTTTTTTCCCATGCAGAGTACCAGGCATTGAACAGAACAGTGCTACTGTAATGCCGTGGTGCATTCAATGACTGCAACCACCTTAGGCCTGTCTCGCTAGTGCCACCATGGCTGTGATGCAACTTGTGGTAACTCACTGGAGGTCGGTCAGGCGATGAGTGTAGAGCGGTGAAGTTAGTGAGTAATCTTAGTTTGGGGATGTGAGTTTTAGACTTTGGGTCACTGACCTGTATCTTGGTGGAGTCACACAAGGGCATTAGCACACTTTGGGATGTTAAAGTAAAGGAAGAATTCAGTGGGCTGATGTTGCTGCATGAACTCAATCAGAGGTAAGAAAATAGCTTTATGTTACATAAATTAGGCTTTTGTCGTATTAGATAATTAAACATACTGGTAACAAGGTTATTGAATTTTAGTAAGACATGGCAATGAAAAAAATGCTTTGTTTAGCTGCAAACATGGAGTAATTACTATATACAATTCTGAGGAACATACACTTAAAGGGCTCCACTTTATGTAGTGTGTACCACGCTTCTTTTTAAATGGAAATATTACAATATCTACTCCACTACATTCATGCAATGTCTATAGTTACTTTGCAGAATGAGATTTTACACTCAATATGATACAATATGATGCATTTTAAATCTTTAATTTGAATTAGTTCCACCTCCACCATACAGCCTCAACAGCAAATGCTGCATCTATGTAAAAAAAAAAAAAATGTTGGTATTAATAAAAACTCTTGCTCACAGATGCTCTTTATTATGATTGGTTTAAATTTTGACCTGTGATGTTGAATGCCATCAGTCTGATTCAAAGTATATTTTGCCAAATGTTGATTGGCTGGCACCATGTTGGCATACTGTATTTTCAACAAAGCTGCAGTAGACGAAGTTAACATTAGCTATTGATGTCAGTGCCTGTGGATTAAAGAAAAGAGGCTACTATCTACTCTCATCTGCTTTCATAAAGGCAATTACCATTTTTAGGTGGAATGACAATTTTATTACATGTCATACTGTGTGATCTGACATCTGATGGTGTGACATTTTGATTAAAGTCCATAACAATTTGAAGAATGTCAGATGGGCAATGAATGGGTGGTGAATTGTGGCACTTAGATGTAAGTAATGATTTTGATTGATTTGCCTCTATGGTTTTTGGTTTTGTATGTGCATGTGTATTTCTTTCCCCTTTAACTTTATTCAAACATTGCCCTTTTAAAATGATGCAACTGTCAGTGTATTTTGTATGGTCCTGTGTGGTATCCAGCATTAATATTTAACTGTTTTTTCCTACAAGAAATTAAGTTGGCTAGAGATGCATGACAGACTTTTCTCAACAGATATAGATACGGTTAGCAGTTACTTATGGCCGATATTGATAAGATAAGTAACCATTTCATATATTTTGTGTTCAAAGTTTAGTTATTCCTTGTAGAGATGGGTAAATCAACATTCCACAGTGGTGACAAAACTAAATCTGACTAACATAACTATTATATGAAAGACAAACAGTTCAGACTCTTAAACTTCAAATATTTTTTTTTCTAGCAAGCAAGATCAATCATAAAACTTCAAAAACACTCTTCAACTTTTAAAGATATCTTGCCAAGAATCAACTTAAAGGCTTTGTCAGTCAGATCTGGTATCTAAAGTTATGAAATACTCAAAACAAAAATAAAGGCTTTCATAGAGTTGAATGTCTGTCTGCTTAGACTGCAGGTATAAAAAAAACAGTGACAAAAGGTAAATAGCAGACTGGTATGCTTTAAAAAAGAAAATGAATAGGGTTGTTATAGGTGGATTCGATCATGGAAGCAATGAATTTCATACTTTTGGCTATATTAATCAACTTTATTTATATGATGAGAATAAGAAATAATGATATAAATTTGTAAAATAGATTTGTATCTTGTTTGTATCAGCTAAAGTTATCTTGTTGTGTTTTAAGAGAATAACTGAGGGAAAAAATACATTTTTGTTGAAGTGGTGTTCACTTCAGCACACACAGCGTGTCATAGCTGACTTCACGACAGCAACAGTGACTTCAGCTTTGTTGGGAAGTTAATGTAAGCTGAGGTAAGTCTAGAGGTAAAGCTTAGGTGAGTTTGGGCGTGCGTCACTGATGATGTATGGGGGGGAGAGAGAGAGGCTGGGCTGATGGCCCAGGGAGCTAACGACTCCATCTGCTCCACTCACACACACCATTAAAACCACAGCTGGAAACACACCTCTGCCTGCCTGTTGGTCTGTGTCCCCCTGGCTGTCTCCTCTCCACTGTAAAGTCAAAGTGCTCCACTGGCAAGAAACACAAAAGCACCTATGGCCGCCCAGCAAACAGAGCAACAATAAAGAAAAAGTGTTCAATAATGATTTCTAAAGAGCAAATTACACAGTATCTGTCATGCGTCTCTTGGTTTTAATTGTTATTGTGTCTTCTGCCTGATGTTGGAACAGCTTGATGCATATTTTCAGCGTCATTTGTCTCTCCCTATCTCTCTCCCACTGCCTTTGTGTCTATGTTCTTTTCCTCTTGCTTTATCAGTCCTGTTCTCCTCCTCTATGTCAGTATGTTTATGTCTCTGTTCCTTCTATTTTTTTCCCACTTTTCTCTTTGTATCTCCTCCCTTCTCTCTCTCCCTGCCCTAATTTCGCAGTTTTCCTCTCTGCACTTCCATCTACAGACACAAACACACACACACACAGCCATTGCAAAATTTTCCATATTGGCCTTACCTGGTTGCAGAGCTGCTTCTGCTGCTGTAGTGTTTCCGCACCCATTTTATTTAAACTACCAGGAAATGCAAAGAAAGAGTTGGTCTGGTTGTTGTTTTGGAAACCATTGTATCCTGTGTACGGCTGCACCATGGTTTTAAAATTAATCATGATCGCAATTTTGGCTTCCCACAATTAAACAAACATGATCGACTGCAGTATTGATGTTAAATATGCAAGCTCTGCTTATAGAAAACTCAACTGCATATTAAATCAAGTGCTCTCCAAACAAACAGCCAGCCTCCAGGGTGCGATTGAGATGTTTTGGCATCGTTTTTGCGGTCTTGCTGCTGCGTTGCACCCTGCAGCTGCAGTCAGACGAGAAGGGGGAAAAAACGAAATCAAATGTCTGGAGCAGAAGGCGAAGAGCTTGTCCCTCAAAAAGAACCATCATCTGGTGTTTGGAAGTATTTCTGATTTAAAGGGCAAGTGATTTTCCCCAGAGCAAGTCATATGCAAAGAGTGCATGAGACTCGTGTTTGCGCAACTCATTCATCCGCCTAAAAAACCTGCTGCAAACTGCAGTATGATGAATAACTGATGGCCAAAAGAAAACACAGTATCTTGTAATGTGACTCATTTAACCGCTGCCCTTGTTAAGCATCTACTTAGATAGGTTATGCTAAAACAGTAGCCTGGTGTTTTAATTTTTGCAAATAAAGTCTCAGTATAATTAATGTATAATTAGCTTTTTGGAGCTGAACTGTGAAAAAAGGGTGAGTGTAATTTGATGCAAAGATTTTTTTTTACTTTAGCAGAAATGCAGCATAACACTGAAGTGGAAGCAGTGCTCAGTTAGAGAACTATTATGTTACTAAAATCTATGAAAAATTATGATAAATAATCATGATTCTTTTATTAGCTAAACTTGTACATCTCTAATTGTTGGTATGTTTTACTTTTTGTATAATAATATGTCTATCAGCTCTTCTCCCAATATTTCAGGAAGATGCACTGCGTTCTTCCTTGTTGGTGCTAAGTGGGAGACAGCTGATCTTTTGTGGATACCTACCATGAGGATTTCAAATTAATGAGATTTTTAAACTGTGTCTTAATTAAGATTATGATGAGGGAATTAAGGAAATATATCACAAATGACTCACACATCAAATGCATTTAACAAAATGTCCTGAACATTATTGCATTAGAGATGTTCTGAACACATATTTTCGGAAGTTAATGAACTATTGAGTGGCATGCAAATTTGATTAAAGGTTAAAATTCATTAAATATGTTTAATGAATTTTATGCATGTGAGGCTTTCCAGTTGTTTTTTTCCTCCACATTAATCCAAAGCGTTGTAGAAACCGATCGTATGCCTTCACTAAGACAACTTCAAGTTACACCAAAGCAATAAATATATTGAGAACCACAGTTTTTGTTATTGATTGTTGACCTGCAGCCTCTTTCCACCTTGCTTCACTTCTTTCTTTTTTCATACCTCTTCTCTTCCCCTAGCATTTCCTCCTGTTGGTGCTCCCATCTCCCCTGAATCTTTCTCCACATCAAACCCACACAAACACACTCACAAACACGCTCACAAACACGCTCACAAACACGCTCACAAACACGCTCACAAACACGCTCACAAACACGCTCACTAACACGCTCACTAACACACATACAGCTTTTGGCAGACAGAGGGCCTGCATTTTTTTTCTGCTGACTCTGCCATTATTGCAATATCTCTTCTATTGAATAATTTACCGCAGACATTTGCTATCCACACACACACTCACACACAATCACACATGCACACACACACACACATGCACAGTATATTTCCATTCACTGGCATTTAAGTTACACATGCCCACACACAGTCTCTCTGTCTGACAGCAACATGCACAGACAGGCACACGCCCACAAGAAAGACACATGTGCTCTAAGACATGTACACACACACACACACACACGCACACACATGCACGAATGAAACTGCACTGTTTTCCATTTCCTTTCGCAAAAAAAAAAATGGAGTGATGGTGGCATTTCATTATGGGACAATGGGGAGATTTCATTACCTTGTGTAAAACGCATGACAGTTTAACAGTCCATCAATCCTTTCATCCACACTCTCACTCTCTCTCTCTCTCTCTCTCTCCCTCTCTCTCCCCCTCCCCCCTCCCCCCCACCACCTCCTGCATCTCTCGTTTATCTTTATTGTAAGTTCATTACCCCACGGAGTCGCTTGTTTCTGCACTTGGAGCTTTGTGGGGTTTTTGTGGGCTCTCTGTGTGTTTCTGTAAGTTATTGCGTGTGTAAAACCCAAGTCTGAGGAACCATTTGTAAATTAATTTGGTTCCTATGCGTATCCCCAAATTTTATTGTGCCATCGGCTTGGGGTGCATACTTTAATGCACAACACAGCTTAATGTTTTTGCAAGCCCAAACAAAGAGCAAACAGAGAAGTCTGTTATTTTTTTTTTTTTCCAGGTAACAGTGTGTTTCATTTGGTTTCCCATCAACGGTGACATGACGTTGTTCGTGTACATTTCCGGCCAAGTCTGTCAAATAGATTTTCATTGGCAGCGGACAATGGAGATAACTCCCATAATCCCTCGCTGCTTTTATAACTTCATCAAGCACATCCTTTGTTTTCATTGTTTGGATTGAGAGACAGCAGGAAGTACAAACTGTGCATTAAAATCCACATTGAATCCACTAATTTTTTATTTCCTCAGAGACTTGCCATCAGAGTAATTTAACAGATGCTATTATAATGTAAGAATTGGGCGCACGGTGGGTGTAAAGAAATATTTTTGCTTATCTGATTTTTTTAGGGTTTTTTTTGTCCTAGACGCGATATGAAAAGATTGTTACCGCTGTCATGAACATACAGCTAGGACCTGATTAGCTTAACTTAGCATAAAGACTGGAAACAGTTAACCTCCCAACAAAAACCTCCCTCAGTTTTGGTTTATCATTTAACAAATTACATCTTTTTAAGTTTAATCTTTAAATAAACAAAAAGTATGAGGACAGTTTGTGATTTTATGAGGGTTTTTATGTCAGAGTTATTTCTCGGTCGGGTGCAGTGACTTTACTGAGTTCTGTCGTCACTATGAGGTTGCCAGGAAACGAGGAGACGAAGGGATGGCCAATAACTGTAATAAGTCATAGTATTAACTAACAAAGCCACATTATACACCGTTTTCCTTTGTTCTGCCACCTGTCTGACCTCTTTTCATTTTACATATCAGTAGCTGCCTGTCACTCTCTTCCCTGAGTGTCTCTCAGGCTCTCTCTCCCTCACCCCCTCCCTCTGTAAGTGTCGTTAAAGCCCCTGCAAGACTCTGAATGTGTTCCAAATGAAATTGCCGAAGCAGCAGCATAAGATATCTATCAAGGCTCACCAGCATCGCAAGAGTAAAGAGAGCTTCTTATTAAATCACATTAGCTCCATCGATTTCTGCATTGGCTCACTCGACTTTTTGTCTCTTTCACCAAATGAGCTTGAAACTCCTGGCCGGCCGCAGCATTACTTAATGTATTACTGTAGGCGGACAGTAATGGCACTGTACTGTAAAGCGGAGAGGGGGTAACTGGAAAAGTTTACCACAGAACAGCGTGGGTACTTCATCTTTGTGTTTTTGAGTCAATTTGGTTTTAAAAAGATTTGATTTTCTTGCAGTAGTCTCCTCCATGTTGCAGGTACAGTGTGTGTAACTGCAATGATGGGATATTTGATGCAGCTGCACACTTTCTCTGATTAGGTTTCTGTACTTTGATGATTCTCTAAATGGAAGCGTCCTGAAAAACCTGCAACACGCACTCACTGAGACACACACAGACGCCGCCTCTAGGGGTCAGAGCTTTACGCTCCGAGTGATTGTTGAGTGAATTATAGACGGTATAATGTTGATATTTAGGTGAAATGAGGTTTTGAAGATTCACTGCAATTTACGTGCTGAGTAGGGTGGTTACACAGCGGCTATGTTTATCCAGTTTTGCCCCTTCCACCTTATCATCTCCCTGTGTGGGTCATTTTCAGCGTCAACACTTCAGCAGCACATGTGTTAGTCTGCACATGTGGCTTCCTGTATTTGCATGTATCCATCCAGCAACGATTATGCACTGTTATGAGATTACAGCAGGTCAGGCGGGACAGGTTGAGTGAGAGATTAGTGAATGACAGATGTTCAAGCTGGGCTGTATTGTCAGGCACATCACCGAACAACCTGGCCGCGCTATTCCCAATGACATAGAGATCGATGGGAGTGTAATCGATAGGTGCTCCGTATTGACAAACCAGCCGGGCTGGCAGCCCCAGCTGACCCTGTGAACCAGCAGGACTGAACGCTGCTATCACACGGTGGAAATATGTTCATTAAAGGGTTTGTCTTTACACAAATCACAAAAAGGGAAAATAACACTGACACACCAAGTTGGAGTGAAGTCAGATAATAAAATTGGTTGTGTTTTAAAAACGATTTTCTAATTTATCAGAACTTTGGATATATTTGTTTATGTTGTTGAGCTCTGTGGCTTCACTTCTCCACAAGTGCTGTTTGATTTATTCAACATCAGCCTGAACAGCATTAAAAAAAAGACCCTGCTCATTTATGATCAGCAGCGGGCTCTTACATTGTTCATCCGTGTCAGTAAGTCAAGTTTCTGACATTCCTCGAGCTTGTCTCTGGTTTAATCAGCCAGAGATGACTGCCAACCTCTTAGGTTAATAATACATTACATGAAGGACATGTGCTTCACTGTATCTTTGCAATTAGTATGCATGTGTTTCTCATAATGTTCGCTCCTTTTACTTCTCTTAATTCACTACACTACAGAGGAAATAATGCTTTTGCGCTTGGCACTAAGGCAGGTATCGATAATATTTACTTACGTTTTCTCCAACAAAAAGGCTCTCTGATTATACATGACATGACTAATTACTGACAAACCTCACCAACATGGAGAAAATGGCAGCAAATGAAGTGATATTGGTAAAGATCACCCATGCAGAGGTGAGAAAAAAGCTAACAGAAAGACAGTGGAAGGCAGGAATATGCAGAACACTGAACATGTGCATGTTGGTGCATCCATGCAATTAATTTTCATGTTAAATCTTGTCAGAAAAAATCATTCACTTTGATTTAAAGGTTGGGAGTGTGTGTGAGGGGCATGTGTGTCTGAGCATTTGCATGAGAAGGAATGACGTTCACATGCCAATGAATGCGTAAGTAGGCTGAAGCTCATGTGCACATGCATGAGTTGGCCCAGCCCATTTGTGTTTGCGCGTGTGTGTGTGTGTGTGTGTAGAGGAAAGGTATTTCACATGTTTATGTGTACTATATTAATGTGTGATTAACTACAGTGTGTGTGCTCTGAGATTATGTTTTTTAAGCTCACACAGAATACAAAAATATGAATTCCCGTGTTGAAACATGTCTAACAGTAGCTGCACACCTCCGTGGCTCCATATGCAGCTCCTCTCTTGCACTATAATCCCTTCCCCCCTTCCTGCTGCTCCTCCTTGCAGCTCCCTCACCATCTACCATCATCTTTCCCCCATCATTCCATCATCTTCTCTCCACTCCCTTCGCTCCTTTCCTCCTCCAGCCCTACCTCCTCCATCAATCACTCACCCTCCCCTCCCACCCCCAACATTTGTGACCCCCTTTTCCTCATCTGGTCCTCTGTCCTACCCCTCCACCCCCACCTCCCCCTTGTCTTCTCCTCACCTTATTTTACCTGCCACACCATCTGCCATCCCCCTCTTGGGGGCTGGATGACGGGGAAGAGGAGAGAGCTGGAGAAAAAAGAAAAAAATAAACCAAGGGGTAACTGAGGGGGGGGGGGGGGCAGTCGGGATGGATGAGAATCACAGAGGAGGAGGGAAATGTAGGTCTCAGCGTATGTCTTCATTAATTATGCTCTCGTTATACAACATGCAGGGGAGTGAACCATAATAATTGTGATGATGATTTAATCTCTGTACAGTTTTTATTTTATTTTGTCCTCCGTTCTTCCCTCAAAACTCTAAAGGGAATCATTCCAATATTCAGAGGCTCGTTCACATTGTTTGTATTGAAATACAAGCGGAAACAATATGTCAAGTGTCTGGCAGAATTGGGTCAAACAGTCTCAGAACAAAGTCTTTTGTGCAACTGTTACAGCAGCCACTGCCTAGCATTAGTTTTTAGTCATGAATAAAGCTTTAATAAAGGTGGTTCCACACTAAATTTTATCCCTTATAGCTTTAAACTCACTTCGTTGTGGTGCTGGCTCACTGCAGGGGTTGTTGCTCCACATTTCACTGATTCAAAGGGTAATATAGTGAAGCTTACATGTGGAGTAATCTATTTACATTTCACCCTTCACTGTAATTTTCTTTTCCATTTAATTAATTACTGACATGTTAGATATCCTGTGTATTAACTTTTAGCTTTCACACATTGTGCTTTTTGTTTCTCGTTGTTTCATTTGCAAATGTGCTTTCGAATTGGTGATATAAAGATTATTGGGTTTAATGATTTTGCAAAAACTGAAAAAAAAAATTTTTTTCTTTAAAAAAACAAACAAGAACACATAAAAAAGGAAAATGTAAATTTTGATTGAAGGAAATGCAAGCATCATGGAGTCATTTCAAATCACTGATCATGCAATAATGTATTCTATTCATCTCTCAGTTGTAACAACATGAAGAAATATGTCAGGTTCACTAATCAAAATGGCTGTCACGACTAGAAATATTCTGGGTTGTATTCGCAGTCATCAAGCATGCTTGCCTGTCAGTTTTCAAGGCAAGTGATCAAGCACATGCAACATATTCAGTGATTTCCTGTCAGAACTCAGGGTGAAAGCCCCACAACATGCTCCAATTCTGCAACTGCGTCTTTTAGCAAATGATATACAGGCAAAAAAAAAAAGTGTTAGTGGTGTGTGTTTATTCTCTTTTCTCTATAAAGTGGCATATGTTCTTGCAAAAAAAACAAAAACAAAAAAAGGGACTTTCTGATCCCTTTCCAGAAGTCTATGAAGACATAGGTGTCAAGAGTCAGGATGAAACATAAATCCAACTGACACAAACCACACATTTGTCCAAAATGTCCAAAAACTCATGATTTAGAAGTGTGCAATTTCACACATTTTTGTAAAAAAATACTCCACCTGACATTCCTGACACAGGCAGAGTGTCACAGCAACAGGATGTAGCTGTCCTCTTTGATTCGGGCTCCTGCTCAGTCATTCGCACCTCTCATGGCAGTCGGTTTGACAGCTGTGTCTACTGTCTTGTCCCCTGACGACTCTACTGTTTTGCCTGAAGACTGTGCCATGTGTGTGCCATGACCTGCGCTTGCATAAATGCATAGATAGTGTAACCATTTCTACTCGGTATTTTAAAATGTCACACACATTTAGTTTTGTTGGTGTGTGTGTGTTTGTGTGTTAGAGAGAGAGAGCGAGAGAGAGAGAGAGAGAAAGTGCGTGTGTTTGCATGTTGTTGTTAATAAAGTCTAAATTGAGGCAGAAGTGCTGTGGGTGTTATAGTTCTAAGGAGACTGAGAACACAACTAACTAGGTCATCTTCTCTCTCTACACACACATACGCACGCACACACACACACACACACACAGTGAACCTTTAATACTGCAGGATAAAGTAGATTTAGACTCTCTTAGCCTTCTCCTTTATACAGCCCTCTCTGGGCCCTCCTCTTCCCTTTTTTGTACATGGAAGAGGAAGTGGAACCGAAGCTCCAACATTTCCTTTTAAGTTTTTTGATGTTACTTTCCAGTGATTCCAGTGATGCCAGTGGCACCCATGGAAAGACGGTGAGCGGAAAACAGGAAGAAATGGCCTTGTAGTGGGAGGGTTACCACCTGGACATCGTGGTTTGCTAGGGAAATTTCCGCACAGGGAACGGAAACGTCTGTTATTGTCCTATTACATCCGCAATGATTGTCAAAGACCTGTTGGGCAGCCGTCCTGTGTGAATGTGTGAAACTGTGAAGTGTGCCATTTTTGTGGGAAATAAAAAAATTATGCATGGTCACCAAAGCTGCCCCTGAAATTTGGTAATTAGGTGGTGCACAAATTTGCTGGATGCAGTGCCAGACAGAAACTGAGGAAGAGCGTCAGAGGATTCCAGCTTTGTACACGGATGTACACCTGAGCTCATGTATGTCATGAATCCTCCCCTGGACCAGAAGCCAGAACAGAGAGTACTAAATTTACCCAATGCTGTCCTTCCAAGCTCTGTTTTTCCAGATTATAGTCAGAGATGCATTTGACAATCTGAGCACAAACATGACCGATCCTTTCCACAAGTAATTATATTGAAATAACACCTAATAGAAGCGTTCAGTTTATACTGCAGAGGTGTGTGTTCTTCTTAAACAGACATAAAATTTGAGACTTCACTTTCAGACTGCATGGTCTGATGTTTACTGATCAAAGGTTTGCTCCATTTTCCTCACCCTGATTGCAGTTAGAAAAGTCCTCCCAGCTGTGTGGTAGAAATTCTGTTTATAAGATGATATTAAAAGCATTTTGTGACCTTGTTTGCAATTCTGCTCACATTTTTTAAGCCACCAATTCATTTCTTAACATGGTTGCTGTAGTGTCTAAAAATTAACATTTAAATGACCCCGTAGAGGTTTTTATTATTTATTTGAAGTGTCAAAACTCTATTGATCCTGAATTGAGAGCAATCTCTCTTTAATCTTCCGCTGCACAGAGGTCAGAGGTCAAAGGTCAGGTGTAGGGCAGCAGTAGTGCAGTACAGGTAGTGCCTCACTTTAGGCCACTTCAGCTGGACAGATCCTTTCACACACACTCAAACACCTTCCTGTCTGCTTTATTATTACTAACACTAAATCTAAGAGGGGAGGACACAGTATCATCCTGTATGTATGTATGTGTGTATGAGTGTGTGTGTGTGTGTGTGTGTGTGTGTGTGTGTGTGTGTGTGTGTGTGTGTTTTTACAGGCTGTGCTTGTATGTGTCAGTGTCTAAAAATAATTGCAGACTGAATATTTTTA
>JAQNCA010000011.1:7888068-7900818 GCA_029783725.1 Acanthurus tractus
GTCAAAGAGAGGTCGAAGCAGGAAGCACTGGATGAGAGGGTGAAAAGGAGTGTGTGGATGTTGAGAGATCGCGGCTGGGACTAAGAGGAGGGCAGGTCCTTTTGAGATGACAGTGACTCAGTGTCAGTAGATGCTATTTAATCAGCTCAACACAATAGAGCTGGTGTAGAGCATGTGGCTTTTTCATAAAGCAAAGATGTGTTCAGGAAAGAGTTGAGGAAACTTGAGAACAGAATGTTAGAAAACTACTTGTAGTTTACATTTTGTTTTTTTATTAAGGTGGCAAAATATTCACATGCTGTAATGAATCCCTGTAATATCTTATGCAGCACCTGAACCTTTCTACATGTCTAGGCCCAGTGTCCGACAGCACGATCCTGATTGAGTGTGTCTATCTTGAGGCAGCGACAATATTTCTTAAGTTTTCATAAGTTTTGAAAGTCTAGCAAGATTGTAGTCTGTCATACCTACTATTTGTGCTTGACCTTTATGTGGCAGAGTTATTTTAAAGTGCAGATAAGCATTCAGAAAAAACTTGTATTAAGTGAATGTCCTGAACTGGAAAGGATTTTGTGTTTGGGACAGAATTTTGAAGACTTTTTGTCACTTTGTTCACACATTAAAAAAATAATTCTTTGGGGTTTTTTTTTCACTTCAAACTAAACCATTCTGAAAAGCCCTGAAAGTGTAGATGAAAACTTGTAGATACTTGTGTCCCTTTGTTCCAACTGACTGCTCACCAGACTATTGCTTGAGCTGTCTGACCGCAGAAAAGAGAACAAAATTTAAATTTCAGCCATACTTGCCCCTGGAGTCAGAGTGGCAGCGAAGGCAGTTGAACCTCCCTGTAGTTTTTCCCTTGACTGCACTGGATTTAAAATGAGACAAAGTGACCTGTTCATACCTAAAGACCTCATGTATCACCATCTCATTTCTGCTGCCCATTCAAAGCATGTCATAATGTCATATTAAAAAGATGTATCGTGACTACATCTCTAAGTGTTTCTACACATTCAATAGAGGAAAAGTTCCCTTCAGTTGTCTGAAAGGGCTAATGATGTCTTAGTGAGTCTGCACCCTTCAGACATGTTGCTGAACACCACCATGATATTTGTCTTTCCTCACTAGCAGCCTTAGTTATCCAGCTCTGAATGACACAGATTGGATTAGCCACGCGCCAAATGTCACAGAGGAAGCCAGAGAGGGTGGGGGGGTGGGCGGGTGGTGGCTGAGGGAAAGGAACACAGTGTGAGGAATGAGAAAAGATAAGGTCTTTGTTGCTTTCTACCATTTATTATTAACACCAAAGAGACAATGTCTCTGCCTTATCAGGCGACATGAGGAGGACTGTAAGCCCTTTGGGTGGTGATACCTTGAGAAATTTATTTTAAACAACAGCCCATCCAAAAAAAAACAAAAAACAAACAAAAAAAACCTCTAAAAATTATATATGCATTAAATTATATATATAGAAAGTTGCAAGTTCAGGTTTAAATTAGATTGCTAGAAGTTTTTACATCATAAATTCCGAAACTAAGAGTTATACATATTTTTAATCTGAATTCCCCCAAGATTCATGCAAAAATTACATCAAAAATTAAAAAAACTTTCAAAAAACATTCTTCATTTTTGGTGTCAAAAAACACTTGAAATTCACATAATTTTTTAAACTACACTAATACTCTCTCCTTGTAGATGGCATCACCTTTTACCCTCTCCTAAAACAAGTGAGAATAACACAGTCTAACTTTCACAGCCTTTTTACTATGCATTCTTATGTAAAGACGTGGTAACTTGTAAAATCTCTAAGAAAAAAAAATCTTTTTATAAAGAATTATTCATCAGTTTAAATACAGGTTTTTTAAAAAAATGCACCTTCATAGATATGTTATACATTTTATTTTAAATAGATACTATAAATAATATCTGTACTTAGAATACTTATACAGCTCGACTTTGCTTTCAACAAAAATATGGCTTGTATTGCTGTCTTCTAACCACCAAACTACTTTTCACAGACCGAGGCAGTTGTGAGACAGCAGCCCCTGTGTTCTGCAAGGTAGAACTGTGATTACTGTTAAAGGAGTCTGGTGACTTTGAAGAGAGCATTGATGGAAACAACAGTTTCAGTTTCCTGCCAGAATTGTCTGTCCAGTGACATGGTGCACTTAAAGCAATATAGTGTTTTGTTTTGTTGTTTTGTTTTGTTTTGTTTTGTTTTGTTTTGTTTTAATTGGGAGGGGGGTTGCAGGAGCTTTTTTCCGGTGGCTAACATGTATTTTGCTGTAGTCTCTATTCACAGCACTGTATTGCTTAGCTTTCCACACCAGTACTTCCTACATCAAACATAGATTCTTCACCTGACCCCACTTCAGAAAGAATCTGAAATATCTGAAATAAAGGCTTTTTCAAACCCCAGTGAGCCATTCTGTATAGAAATTAAGTGTCTCCACTTTTTTCAGGTGAAATGGAAGAACTAGAAGCCCAGTGGCTGACAGGAATTTGCCACAATGAGAAGAACGAGGTAATGTCCAGTCAGCTGGATGTGGACAACATGGCTGGGGTCTTCTACATGCTGGCCACAGCCATGGGACTCTCCCTTATCACCTTCGTCTCTGAGCATCTCTTCTACTGGAGGCTCAGATACTGCTTCACTGGGGTCTGCAGTGGCAAGCCGGGTCTTCTTTTCACCATCAGTCGGGTAAGAGCCAGTTTGTATGCAAGAGGTGTATGTTTACATGTGTAGCCATGTACTACAAGCATTTTTCAGCCAGTGCCATGGCTTGGGAGAACATAAATCTGCTGCAGTTTTACACAGAATTAATTTTTAACACGCACTCTCAGACCACAGCCTTGAATTTGGCTTGGAAACAGACCGATAAGTGTGTGCACATGTGAATATGTGACTGTGAATTCCTTTGCCCTGGGGTGATCAGACTGGGTTAACAGTGGTCATGTTCAAAGCCATAAGCTACTACAGAGCAGGGCAATTATATGGGGGGCTGATGCTGCTTTATTGGGGTTAGACGGGCCTGTCTTACTTCTATTTTCTATCAGCAGAATAATAAAGCAAAAGCAGAGCAAGCATACACGCACACATGCAGAGAAGGAGAGCCACTGCTAGACTAAGAAACTGAGTGAAACAATGAGGGAGAAGGGAGGGCTGCACAAAGGAGGATGAGAATGGAGGATGAGATGGAGACGGGAGGGGGGATCACGAGGCAGCCCTGAATATTGACAAAAATAGATCCTAATTTGCAGCATCTTTTTGAGTAAAATCACGGCAACCCACGCCAAATCAATCTATTCTCTCTCATTCTGTTAAAAGGTCAGCACTCTCCCTTGTTGTGTGTGAGAGCAGAAGACATGGACATGCATTCCTAAAAGCACTGCAGTGCCTCTGCATTATTTTAGAGGCAAAGTGTGTTTTTAAAAGTTAGGGGGGTAGTGAGGGGAGAAAACTTTTAAAGATAAAGTAAGCTTCTTGAAAAAGATGTTATTTCAAAGCCATTCCCGAGAGTGATTTAGGGCAAAAGACATCCTTAATGGCGTATCTTGTGTTGATAAGCTCCACAAAATGTGTGCTGAACCAAAAAGCACTTTGAATTTAATGTGATAAATACTTTTTAAAGATGTCTTTGTGAGCATGGAGATGGTATCAGTTAGGAAAGAATTTACTTTTGTTCTTTGAGCCATAAAATGAGAGCTGCATGACATTTTAAGCATTATTCTGGCAGCTGTTTTGGCTGTTACTGCAAATAAAAGAGTAGTTTTCTTATTCTTCCTTAGAGTTGTAGTGATGGTTATTTCAACAGTTTAATGGTGTTTCTTTTCAAAGAATGTGTCAGCCCTTTTGTGCGTCCAAGGGCAGCTTGAAGCAATGGAGTTCTATTGTTAATTCAGGTTATTTCACCTGGCTAAATTGTATTAACTATAAAAAAATTGGTAAATTTTTACACAGTTGTACTGTTAATGTAAAAGCACTGCAGATAGACTTGTCTCATTGCCTTGCATATTTGGCTTGTGTCCCTTTTTTTATAGATAATTTATACAGGTATTTTACTGGGTAATGATGTGCGTGATTTTTTGCAGTGGGGCTAAAGACTCTGTTTACCCCAGTTGGATTGTTTTTGAGCAATATTCTGTTTGCTCTGCTTTGCAGTTTATCATTACTTCCAAATCCTTTCTGCTTAAGAATTTGTTTAAATTATTGTGTTGATTTTGCTACACCATTTTCTTAAAAAAAAAAACACAGACACATTTTTTAGATGATTCAGATGTTTCTATCTTAACTGAGGGGTGCAGATTGATTTTCTTTGTAGATTAAACAAGTGTGTTCTCGAGAATTTTGAGACAGACTAATTAAATTTTTGATTTCTGTCAATGGTAAAAAAAAAAAGACTGCGTTGGTTCAATGTACTATGTTTGCTGTGTCACTGCCAATAGAAAAAAAAAAAAAATATGCACACGAAAAATATGCTTGACCAGGGAAGATAAGTAATTATTCTTTTGTCTCCATTTCTCTCGATCACTCATTTCGATGTAACTTTCATTCCATTTTATCTCTTTCCTTTTCCCACTCTTATCTCCCTCTCTTTTTCCGGATACTCTTCCCTATTTTTGATCTGACTTTTTCCTAATTTCTCCTCCATTCCACTTGTTCGTCCGCATGTCATTATGCAGGGAATCTGGAGTTGCATTCATGGAGTACATATTGACATGAAGAAAAAGACAGATCTGGATTTTAGCCCCCAAGACAAAATGCTTAAGCTCATTAAATCAGCCAAACAGATGACCAACATGTCCAACCTGAGTGGCTCCCGAATGAACTCACCCAAACGTGAGTTCATGCACTCAGCTGGCCCCATGATCATGGACATGATGGCAGAGAAGGGCAACTTCATCTATGCTGACAACCGAAGCTATGCTCCCAAAGATATGATCTATGGGGACACCGGTGACCTGCAGTCTTATCTTGCTAACCGCCACAAAGACCACCTGAACAACTACATCTTCCAGGGAGGCCAGCATCCTCTGACCCTGAATGATGCCAATCCCAACACAGTAGAAGTGGCAGTGAATGCTGATGCAGTTCAGACAAATGCCAAGCCACCACGGACCCTGTGGAAGAAGTCAGTGGACACACTTCGCTCTGTGCCACCTGGGCCTGCTCCAATGCCTGACATGCTGATGCCAGATCCACGAATGTCGATGAAGTCACAGCGCTACCTCCCTGAAGACGCAGCCCACTCTGACATCTCTGACTGTTCCAGCAGGGCGGCCTCCTACAAGGACCCAGAAAACAACAAGCACCTGAAGCCCAAGGACAACTTAAAAAAAAGATCGGTGACGTCAAAATACCCAAGGGATTGCAGTGAGGTGGAGCTGTCCTACTTAAAGACTAAGCAGGTCAGTGGCGGAACCAACCAAACCGGGAGAGGAGGAGGAGTTGGAGGAGGGGGGGGAGGAGGAGGAGGAGGAGGGGTAGGAGGAGGAGGAGGAGGAGGAGGAGGAGGAGGAGAGAAAATCTACACTATCGACTCAGACCGAGAGCTGAGTCTGCAATCGGACCCCATTCACTACCGAACTGAGAATCGTGGCCTTGCTGCCGATGATTTGGATTATCCCGAAATCTATTCTGACCACAGTGATAACTATAGGAAGTGTGAGCAGCCCATTATTCATTTGAACTCCTCCCCTTTGCATCACACTGACTCAGATCTTCTACCAGACCCAACTTACTCTAAACACTACAGCCTGAAAGAGAAAAATCTTTCACTGTCCCCTCATGAATCCATTGATCGCTTCAAACAGACACACTGCCGTTCCTGCTTGTCCAAAGTGACTGCTAGCTACCCACCAGGAGGGGCGTACACCTCTACTGTATCTGCCTCAGCATCTGCCACACGTTCACCCTATAATCGGTGTGAAGCATGCCTCCACACAGCCAACTTGTATGACATTACCGAGGACCAGCTCCTCGCCGACCCCTTGGTCAGTCCCACCATGCACCACCATCAGCAGCAGCAACCAGACGAAATGTTTGGTCTGTATTGGCCACAGACGGATGGGCCACATGTCCAAAAGAGAAACCGCTTGAGGCTCAGTCGTCAGCACTCCTTTGACAACATCATGCTAGAGAAACCCAAGGATGTAGACCTGGGCAGACCAGCACGCAGCGTCAGCCTCAAGGAGAAGGATCGCTTCCTTGACTCAGCATCTGACTCGCATTATGCGAACCTCTTCGGCATGCGTCCATACTCTGGCAGACTGTTTGGTACTGGCTCCAAATCGATGCTGTTTAACCACAACCTGGAAGAGAGCAAGAGGAGCAAGTCCCTGTACCCGGCCCATGGCTCGGAAAACCCTTTCCTCAGCCATTCGCTGAGGGATGACACCAGCAGCAGACTGGTCCATGGGCGTAGCTCCTCTGATATTTACAAACAGCTGGCGGTGGCTTCACCTTCAGCAGTCCTTGGAGCGCCCACAATCAAAACACGCAATGATGCGAACAATCTCCGCTCATCCATTAAATCCACCACTTCATACTGCTCACGGGACGGGCGGATAGCCAATGACATGTACAATAAAGAGCATGTAATGCCTTACACAGCCAATAAGACTAGTGCATACCCGGCCCCGCGTGGTGTCCTAAACTCAGCCCAGTTCAGCAATAGACGGGTGTATAAAAAAATCCCCAGTCTGGAGTCAGATGTTTAGTTGATATATGAAATAATGTGTTCTCTCCTCTTTACTCCTCTCTGGGTTTGTATTATAATTTATCAACTATGTTATCCAACAAGGGATGCCATAGCAACACTACGTTCTTCTTCTTCTCTTCAACATTGTAATCCAAAAGAACTCATGCCCACTTGGGTATGACGGTACTACTACGCTCTTTGCAGATGATATCATTATATTTGTCCATTGTTTGCCATGTACCAATGAGCTGGCTGCAAAGCCAGCCATGTTGCCATTAGGTATCCTGGTGTAAAAGAGGGGTTTGTTAACTCCCTTAGATTTAAAAAGGGATAAAGAATGGCATAGTTCCATTATTGGGACAGCGAAGGTCTAAGTTACAGTAAAGGAAGTCTCCCGCAGGCATTGTTGAGAAATGGGCAGTTGATTTGTAATTGAAACGTGTGTGGAAGCAGTGAGGAGGATGGGAGAAATTGTATTAGAGGGATATTAGTGGGGCAGAGAGAGAGAGAGATAACCTCTCTTTCAACCCCTCCTTCTTCTCCCCTTTTTCCTTTCCACCTCCACTGTCAAGCTTGGGGCTCGCTAGTTGAGGAGAACAGGCCTGACAGGGAGACCAGATGGGCACGTTTGATGTCACGGCCAGACATGGAGGCGTCCCAGGAGGGCAGAGGCGTCACAGTGAGCTATTCCAACGGTCTGCTGCTTGTTACTCTGACAAATATGGCCACCGAGACACCTGGCAGTGTTAGAGGAGAGAGAGAGAGGGAGAAAGTAGCTAAGCAGCTAAATGGCACACAGTTAGATCTCCAGGAGTTTTTCTGGATGTAGGTATCAACATGCTAGGTCAAGATTTGGTTGGGGCTTTACAGTGATGAGAAGCTAAGAGTACTGTAGGTGCTATTTATGAAAAATGTTTACAGACTGACAGATAAAAAAAAAAACAGACTGATAAAATGAGTGATGGAAAAGGACCGACAAGCAGGGGGAACCTGAGGCAATTGAAGGGCATTTCATTTGTGACGCTGCACATAGAAAAATAATTGCAAAATATTGCTTTTTTATTCTATTAAACTATAAGATTTATTAGGGATTCTGGCATCCGGATCCCCCTATTGTAGGATTTTAGTGTTTGCTTATTTGGTAGCAAAATAGCCATTAGTTTTAAAACCTCTCTCCCACATTTGCTTTTGAAAAAGCATAGCTTTCTGAAAAATACCATCAAGAGTAGTAGATTATTTTGCATGTGTTAATTTTTTTCAGTGTCGCAGAAGACAAAATACACACAAATACACTCTCAGACACATATTTTACATGTTTTTAAAAAGGGACTATGTCTTGTCAGATATGGTGGATGGATACTTGTACAATCGAAACCTTTATCCTTGACCTTTGTGCTTAGTAAATCAGTGTCATGCTGTGTCTCCTGCTGCAAAAATACAAGAAAATGGTGGAAGGGAAGAGAGCAAAGAGGAGATAAACAAGGGAGAAAAGGATGAAATAACAGCTGTGTCCACCATCATCTTGTCTGAGTCGAGGAGAGGCTGGGCGCTGATGTGTTTTTGTCTTCTGACCTCCCAGCCACTGAGAAACAGGGTATTAGCTATAATAAACCACTGACAATTCCTTCCCTCTTTCCACGCTCCTCCCTACCTTCCTCGATCAACATGACATGTCACTAGAAAGTTGGATAACCATAGAACTTTATAGTGCTTCACTTAATTTGTTTTGTTTTGTTTTTCTTAAGATTTATTAGACTGAACTTTGATTGGTTGGGTGATACAGCAGTAGCAGTGCTACACAGTATCTAACCACTGCAACTCTGGATTAGGTTAACAACTACCGAACAGCAATTTTTGTTGATCTATAATCAACCAGGGCTCTTGAGGATCTGAAGACTACTTTAGACGGATCCCTTGTTTACCTTCATAGCATTGTTTGGTTGGGATGGGGTGGGCAGGGTAAGACGGAGAAGGGTGGAGCCATAGAAGCTCCAGTGTTAGTGCTCTTCAATCACGTATCCATCTTAGTATGGAGTAAGTTGTGTGTGCATGGCGGAACTTGGGTAAGCTTGAAGTCTTAACCAGTCTTTGGTTCCTAATCTGATTGTTTATGCATTGTTTGTTTATTTGTTTGTTTGTTCATTTTGATAACACTTAGCAGAAAAGACTTGCACATGCACATACGTCCTTGTACACGCTTGCCCATGAAAACACTTTTTTTTGTAGCATTATACTGTACAGATTGTACAGTCGAAAAGATAATACGTGTCCATCTTTACTGACTGATCGATTTGCTTGATAGATTGGATTTCACAAAGCCAAATTGTATCAAATAAAATACCTCAGGATGATTCTGTGCGTTTTGGGGGAGCTTCAACCGTAGCAACAGGACATGACGGGCGCAGATTTTTTGTAGAAAAACCTAAAAAGGAAAAAAAAAAGAAAAACAACCTAATGATTTATAGTGGCCGCAATGCAGAATCAAACTTTTCTCCTTTTGATGTTTACCAGTCCTAGGTCTTCCAGTTCGGCTCTTTGCCCGAGCTCATGCAACCCAACTTAAGAGAGAAGAAGAGGAAGAGAAGGAGGGATGGCGGTAGGGGGCTTAGATCATTTTGCTCAGCGAGAGGTGTGTTGCATGCAGCTCCACTTCTTGCAAAACTAAGCACCCTTAACAGAGTGGAGGATGTTACTTAAACATCCAAAATCCGAAAAGCTACCCATATGTGGAATACTGAAACAGGAATCTCTCTCTTTTCCTCTTCATGGTTTTTAATGGCAGTCGACTGCATTAGCCACTGTGTTTCAATTGAAGCTCCATGTTAAACAACCATGGTCATATCGCCCTTTTGTACTCTTGGAATACTGCAGAGAACCTCTCCTTGCTTCCCAATCAGCTTCCCCAATGTTGACCGACGAGCAACATTTGTCTTTTTTTGCATCTTATCTGCATATTTATTATTATTATTATCATATTTATCTCCACATGCTGCTTGCGTGAGCTGACAAGTGAACAATATGCACATGTAAAAAAAAAATATCAAATGGCACCCTCGCATTTTATGAACTCATGATGATTTGTTCTATTTGTTCTACTTTTACAGGACTGTCATGTAAACTGATGCTATTTTGTGTTCAAACACACGCACACACAAACACCCAAATACACCACACACACAAACACTCTCAGACACACCCTTGTGATGACAACCCTGCTCTTTTTAATGACAAAAATGTATTTTAATTACATTTAATGATAAATAATGAGGTGATGGCATGCAACCCCAGATGTAACAATTTTAATGTTTTATGTTTGTTCTTTCTTTTGTTAATAATTTTTGTTATGATGTTATGATCACTAATGCGTTGTAACCAGGTGTGAGTATATACATATTTGAGAGGAAAAAAAAACCTATGTTTAACACGATGAAGATGCTGCTGCTGTTTTGGGGGAGAAGGCAAGGACCTGACCTCAGTGCAACTTCCTCATTGGCTGACGGGTCATTATCAGGCCGTGTTTTTTGCCCAATGGGGTCGCGGGTCAGGGGTCAGGGCTTGGTACGGTTCTTGGTACGGCTCTTCCTCCAATGGCAGGTGAGAATTACTGTATCACCAGCTCTGCTTCTCTCTTCCCTCTCCTTCATGTGTAGTCAGGACTTCAACTGTAAAGAAGATAAAAGAAAAAAAAGCAACCCTCTACTTTGAGTCTGCTATCCCTCCAAAGATATGAGACCTCTTTCTTTATGGTTTGCTGTAAGAATAGAGCTTTTTTTTAAACTAATACTTCCTCAAAGACTTTTAAGGAACTATTTTGAATATATTTAGAAACGACACCTGTATACATCGCTTGTAAATTCATACTGGAATACATCATCATGGAGAATTATAAATGATAAAGAGTAAAAACAATATTTTTTGTGTGAATTTCACAGGAGCTTTTCTGTACAGTGGCACTGTTTCTCTCTCTCTCTCACTCTCTCTCTCTTTCTCTTTCTATCTCTCTCTGTCTCTCTCCCTCTCTCTATAGAGCGACTAGAATAAAACTTCACCATTCACAAGGTTTGCTGTCCTGTCAAAATTCAAAGTGCACACACCAGACTCTGTGTCTGCCTCACCTCACATGAAAGTAACTGCTTTGGTCAGTTGATGCCAACAGATTATTTTACAGAGATAATAAGTGCTAGCATCGATTTTTTTGCAGCTTAAAAGATATTGCCTTTGCCTTTTACCTTGAGGAAATACAATTAGTGCTCATTTAGATCAAGATTTCAAGAAAACCTACCTATAATGGTATTAATTCCCACTTACATGTGAAAATTGCACCAGTGTCTTTTAACGAATAAATAGTAAACTCTGTTATTTCAAGGTGCTATGTGTAACATTTTGTCTTCACAGGGTTAATATCTGGTTTAAATTATGCTATAGACATACAAGATGTATGACCCATCACTCGAGCCCAATGATCTGAATGAGATATGACCACTTTTTATTTTTGCTAAACTCAAGCTCATGAGAGTTTAGTGAACTGTAATTGGTACTAAAATGTTTATATAGCACCTATATGCACTCCAGTAATGACAGTCTTGAACCCCCTTTTTTTTTTTTACAAGAGGATTTCTTCAAGTTTTCTTTCAGGTAAGAGATAATTTATTTTTAAACTAGATGCAAAGCTGTAGGAGCCAGAACATAAACAAATACATTAGATATTATTAGAGCATATATGTTTGACTTCCTTTTATACATACCAGTACATATTTAAATATTTAAATTGCTGAAATTACCAAAAGGTTGGTACAACCTAACTTTGCAAACTCTTGAGTTGCTTCAGTGACAGCATCATATCAGTGTTTTTTTTTAATTACATATAAAAGGAAAACATGTAAAGTTCAGTGCCAGGACTTAGTTACTCATTGCTGTAATAAATAGAGTAGCAGTAGAGGTCATAAACAGGAAAAAGATGCTGCCAGCAGCCATATTTTTTCAGTTATGGGAATATCCAGAGAGACGTGAACAGTGGAGACAGCTGCTTCACCTTCCTTTCCCTGAGCGGAAACAGCTGATGATTCATGTGAGTGAGTGTTTGGTACATCAGAACTTATTTGAAAAAAGTGTTTGTATCTCCCATTATCATTTTTTTTTTGGAAAAAGGTAATATCATTTCAAACAATTGAGATATGTTTGGCAAAGTTAAGGAAGTTGTTTGCAACTTGCCATTGCCATTTCTATTAACCCTTTTTAATGTGATACTTCAAAAAGTGGATTAACTTAAATGTGGGCGTCTTTAGAAAGCAGAGCTGCAGCACAGCTGTTCAGTCACTGGCTCCTTTTACATCAGTAAAAGCACTTCCACCTAAAACAAACCAAAGCCTCCCAAAATCCAGTTTTATCTACCATAGCTGGAATTAAAAGGAAAAAAAAGTTTTTCCTTCTCTGTCTTCGTTTCAAAAACTGCATGTGTGCAGGTATTAAGGTGATAGGAGAGGCCTTTGTGCCACAACCACATACTGACTTTTTGCTTGCACATTTGGGACTTTGCGTGCAAGTCTGCATGTTTGTCTAACAGACCAATGAGAGGCCATTTAGGTCACACCTACATTTACCATCTGCCACATTCCTTCAGCTCTTTCCTCATGCCTTACACTGTATTATTGTATTTCTCCCTTTATGCAGTATATATAATACATCCCATCTGTTTCCCCCTTCTATGCACCATTTAGCTCTTTAGCAAACACCTTTTTCTTCCCCCGTTATTATCCTCATTACTGCTTCTTCATTTGTCCTCCTTTTCCCCATTCCTCTCTCTTTCACTTTTCGCCTTCTTCTCAAAATTTGTGTGACTACAAAATTTAGTCATATCTACTATGAGTCATTTGACCTTCGTTTTCACTGTTATGTTACAATATTAAGTACAGTCCTGTACAGAATCATGTACACTGCATGTCTCAGTCTAACAGTAAGGATCCCCGGTTTTCACCTTACTGGTCTGAGTTCAGCTACCAGTATGGGAAAAGTCTGATGTATTTCAGTCAATATTGTACTTCTATAGCAT
>JAQNCA010000011.1:7959473-7972259 GCA_029783725.1 Acanthurus tractus
TTGATTGATTGATTGATTGATTGATATCTAGACCTCTGTGACCTGAGAGCTGGCTACAGTTATGTGTGGGTGCTTTGAGACAAATTAAACACCACAAAAACCATACATTGCCTTTTCTTAGCACGGTATGTGAAAACAGATTATGGTTTTTCACAGAACTCCAATTCTAGCTGCATCACCAACACAATGTGCGTTGGAAAGCAGAACAAAAAGTGACCTTGGTCAGTCTTAAAAATAATCATGTGTAAACTGAAAAAAATGGAAAATGGACAGAGACATAGACAAGATTTAGATGTTTGGTTGGTTTAAATAAACAAACATACAGTGAAATTTTCCCACTCAGTGTGCATTCACTTCTGGGTGCTTTTTGGTGAAGAGATAAATCATTTTCGTGGTATTTCTGACATTAATTAGTCTAGCTCTGACATCAGCGATGAGTGAAAAAAAGGTCAAACGTAGGTGGATTGTACGGACATTTCTGAAATGCCCTTTAATGTCACTGAAATCCTGCTGCTTACTCATCTGCCATTTTGAAAGAGGTGAGGCAATTTGTCATTTAAATTTTCGTCTGATTATTTTTCTAATTTTTCATGACAGCTTTGGTTGATGTCACATTAGGATTTAAATTCCGGATGAATTATTTCAGAAGAATTTTATTCTCCAGAAGAACAGTAGAAACAGCAGAAATTCAGTTCCAAAACAACATTTTTATGTTCAAGTGATTTAAGTAAATATGACAAAAGCAAAGGAGGAAGTTAAGTGATGAACATTAGACTCAAATAACCATTTTTTTCCACTTTTTTCAGTTGACAGGCAAAAAAAATTTTTTTAACCAAGACCACAATTTTTTCTTTAACCTGAACCATCTGTTTATCATTGTCACTAACAAACATCTTATAACCTGAAAGAAGATGTCATTTATTCAAATTACATCGTTTTTCTCACCCAAACTCCATAACCGTTTCTCTTACCTGAAGTGATCTGCAGTTGTGGTGTCCTCAGTCTGTCTGCATCTCGGCATACAGAAATGACATTTCAGTCAAATACACTATCAGGCAGTATGTGCAAAACTGAGCAACACAAAAAAAAAACGTATCTTTTTTTTCCCCAAATCTGAGTGCAGAAAGGATCACGGGCAGGTCTTACACAGCACAGGTTCAGACACTTCTCAGTCCTGGGTTATTTTGGTTGGTACCTTAAAAGAGTATTGATGCTCATCTCTACCTTGTATGTTGGGTTGGCCCTGAAAATGTTACATAAAGTTTTTTGGATGAGTGTAGTCTTTTCTATCCGGAGGTGTAGAAAGTGTAGACAGTGTGTGAGGCAAACTCACCACCAGCCAAAGCAAACCTTTGGAACGCTTGATGCTTGACATCACTGTGACATGCATCATTTTGCTTTGATTTAATGGTTCCAGTTCCAATTCTTTTTCATGATTCTAGAGTTTAGATTTGATCTTATTCCGGTTTGACCTAATTCCAATTCCAATCAGACTATTTTAAGAATCACATGTATTAAAATTGATGTGCTTTTTGAGGCCTTGTTTATTCATTTAGTAATATTGTAAAATATCTCTGAACTCTTTTTTTCTTAAACAAGCTTTGCAGTCGCTTTACTTTTATTTGTTCTGTGATTATATTCTGCTGTGTCTCTGCTTTTTTGTAAGACCAACCTTTGCTTTCGGTGTTGTAAATTCAAATGGAAAAAAGGGAATGGAAAAGCACAAACATTTCTAGTCTGTCCAACCATGCCTCATCTCGAGTCCATGAAGGCAACAGTTCAAAGCTACAGTAATTTAACTCTGCCAGGGAGACTTTTGGTCTCTCTTACTCTCGCTGCTCTCTGCTGCAGTGGAGCTTTGATGGCCAGGTCATTTACCAGATTGCAGAGCAGCGCTGGCCATTTTACTGCCCTCTAAATCTATCCATAGTGTGTGTGTGTGTGCGTGTGTGTGTGTGCTGGCACCTACATGGGCAGTACGTGTCAGCATAGTGCCCTGTCAGGCAATATCTTTGAGCAAGGATGAATAGTAGCTATTCATTCTCTTGACTAAGTCTTAAATCAGCAGCAATGGACTATATCAGTCTCCTTCTCACCTATAGGGTCTGTCTCTGAGCTGCACCCTAAATCGCAAGCTAACTATACAAAAGCAGCCGTGCAGCAAGAAATGAATTAAGTGAAAGCAAGCCAAATATTACAGACTGTATAGATGGATGAGTGGAGAGGCTGAAAGAAGAGTCAGATGATGCAGCTCCTGATTATTTAGCTCTCTTTAGTTGTTGGAAGGTGCAGGAGACTGTAAGCTTAACTTTGCATTATCACACACATGCACAACGTAATTCTGTTCAATTACTGTACACAGTAGAGGAAAAGGCAGCTAAAACATGAACTCTTCAGAAGTAAAGGAGCTTTTCCATCATATTAGGCCCGTAGTCTCCTCTGTCACAGCTATGAGCTCCATAAAAAGACAATTTAGGAAAGAGACACAGTGTGTATGGTTCTTTGTCTACAGTCGGAGTGGCAATTTGCAGAAGGTTCATGACTGTCTCTTGTTGTTTCTCAGGCAGTTTCAGAATTGTTAGAAGTATATGTGTGTGTATGTGAAAGAGAGAGAAAAAGAAGTTTTGGGCAATATATATATGTATACAGTAGATCTCTTACATCTCTTTGGAAAGTTCTTTATCTCATGTAAGAGAGAAGAAAAGAGGAAATAAAGAGAGATGGATGATTCATACTAAGATTTAAGCAGGTTGCCTAAGAGCAGCAAGCATTGTGTCATTATGTTCAAAAGCTAGAAATGTGCTGACTGCACATTTCTGCAAATCCCAGATACAGTAAATTTGACATTTCACAAGTGTTATATTAACATTTCCAGTATTTTTGTGCTAGTATGTATCAGGGTGATGCAGTACAGACTACATGTTTATAAGCTGATTTTTCTCACTTAGCGATTGGAGGGATGGTGGTGGTGATGTAGCAGCCAGTGTAGAAATCTGCCATGCAGCTCTTCAGGAACACTTTAACTCCACTGTTTGCTTCCTGTTTCAACCCACAAAAAACTGGGTATTTTTAATGATGAAGAGAAATGTTTTCCACCCGTATTTGTGGTGACAAAACCAGGTATTTTGAGCTGAAACATGATATTCGCTTAAAATTGCTAAGTGGTTTTTGTGCCTTAACATAATCAGACATAATCACAGCCTTGTTAGAACATTAAATTGAAATGTGCAGTTATTTAAAGTTTCATTTGTCTGTTTTTTTTGGTGCTGTTGTTTTTTTGTCTTGTTTTTTTTTTTTTTACTCAGAAACAAACAGTGCCTATATATTTATATTGGTCACTGGGATTGAAAAGGTAGGTAAAGGTAAATTTTTAGCTGCAATTAGCTGTAGAAATCAAAGTCTTTAGTAAACTGTCAAGAAATACTTTCACTGGTTGGTAATGGTGATAGATCACTGTGTGGCAGATGAATGTTGGATTTTCTGAAAAATTTCTGCAAAAATAAAAGCTACAACAGCTGTCAAGGTCCTCCATGTAAGTCTACACTTAATGCATTCAGCCACGGTGCTGCTGTGCTTTCAGTTGCTAAAGTTATGTACATATGTCAGAAAGCAAGACGTGAAGCCTACAAGAAGGCAAGTACACAAGGGCCATTATGTGTCTCGTATGGACACCTTTGGTCTTTAAAATGAAAGTATGTTCCCATAAGGCAGACATGAGATACACTGGCAACTAATGAATTGTAACAGTCAGTGAAAAGATTAAGTGGAACATTGGTAAATTGTATTCTCCCTTATAGTAAAATAGGGTTCTCAGGTTTGGAAAAGCAGAGATGCCACAAAAACACTCCCTAAATGGACTTTAAATCTACAAAAAAAAAGGAGTTTGCGTCTCTGTCTTTTGTTAACGAACCAATGTGCAACATAGACCAGAACTATTTTTTTTCTCTCAGTCAAAAGCACATATACATCCAGTTCTCCTTGTGCTTTCTTTCCTTCTCCTCCCTCCTTTCAGTGGCACTTTTTGCTCTCCCCTTTTTCACCCCCTCCCTCCTGTATTTAATTAAGCTATCAATTCTGCTACTCTGCCTGAATTTAAATGTGTGTTTAGTGAAATTAGCTTGTAATAGCTCTCTTAAATTTTAAATCAAAGTATGTTAATCGTGATAATGTTATTACTTTTTTTTTTTTTTTTTACTGGTTTTCGTCGGTCTCACGCCCTTCCCGCGTGTGACTTGTGGCATTTTGAGAAAGTAAATGCAGTACCTTGTTGTTCTGAGGATCTATTTGCCGGCATTTCCAAAGGCCTCTAGCAAAGCTATGATAAGCTCGTGTGTATGTGTGAATGTCTGCAGGTGAGTACATTTGCTAATCTGTAGTGGACACATATCGCTGATCGTGTGTATATGAAGTGTGTGTGTACGCCAGGGCAGAGAAATCCATCTGTCGGTCAGGAGGTTTGTTTCCATGTCGACGTCTGCGGGTGTACGTGTGTGACATTTTGGCTGCTCCGACGGTGCAGGTCTAATAAGTTTCCCCCTTGCCTGGTTCCTGTCAAATAACACAAGCGAGAAATACCACCGTCATTAAAGGGGCCAGGAACCCCGCACTTTGAAGAGACCATTTTGATGCCATCATTAAAGCAAAGGATATTTACGTGTCTGCCGGAGGTTTTTAATGCTTTTATTTATTTTAAAGGTTAATCATTACGGACGATTTAATTCAAGAATCTCTCCTGACCGTTCTTGAGGGCACAACATGTGTTTTTGTGTTCATGGAAATTGTTGTTGAACCCAAAACCCTCAACTTTTTAACCAGCCCTCCCTTCTTCAAAACCCTGGTTTAAATATTAACATCAGAGCAAAGACAAGGTCTGAGCAGCGTGCTTGTGCAGCAAAAAGCATCTAAAAAAACTCTCACCCCTGCTGTACTGTACACTGATCTCTGTGTGTGTGCATGTTTTTTTAATCTGTGAAATGAAGTGAGCTTCAACAGCCCGAGCGCACGCCAACACGTAAAACCCTTGTAACCCATAATGGCTTCTCGGGAACAGAGTGTGCTGCATTACTGAAGCAAATCCTGTGTTTCTCTACCTCAAGGCCATACTCTTTTCTTCCTCTCCTTCTTCTTTAGCACGGCTTTACTTCCAATTCCACTTTTTTGTTCTGTGGCTTCATCTTTGAGGGATATTTTAATCTGCCTACTTCAGACTTTTGCATGAAGAATTTCAGTGGTACATGAAAAACCGATCTGAAAGAATGTCTCTTAAGTGGTGCATTCCGTTATTATAAGACGCAGGATGGTTGTCAATCATTTCAGTGACTTATAAAATAGAAAATGGTCAGGCAGGTGGAATGTAACATGAACTGAATTAAATAACAGAGAGAGACACCAGAGTGACCTCATTGGTGTATGTAAAAGCTTGTGAAGCTGAATGAACTCAATTGCTTCTAAGTAGTGTGTCTGTGTAATGACTTCTCTTTACTGTGATGTCTTTTCTGGTCAATAATAGTGACCAAACAGTGCAATGCAGACAACACTATCACACCATAATCAGAGAGAATCAATAGACACTTAACCTCCAATGACCTTTAACATTTGAACAGCGTTGCTTCTGATCACTTCTGAGACACATTTCCAATCACTTATAAGCTGTTTTTGAGACTGTGAGTGTATTGCAAACGTAATCGACTGATATCCTTTATCCTTTGCAGCGGAATCGTCCTCTCTTCTCGTCTTTCTCCTCCTCCTCCTTGCAGTTCGCTCTGCTCCCCTCCTTCTGTAAGCAGGCAGGAACACTTCACATGACTTTGCTGCACCTGCCTGCAGAATGCATGTGTGTGTGTGTCTGCACTTGTGTCAGTGTACCTGCTCGGGCTTCCATGAATATGTGTGCAGGTGTGTGTGCGTGCATGTGCATGCTGGTGTGACACACAGCTGTCGCTGTCTGATGCATCTTTACCCTGGCTCAAAATCAAAAACACTTGTACTGTATCCCCTCAGGGAGCTCGACAGACAGCGGCAGACTGGCAGCAGCAGAGAGACAGCGCAAGGGAAGAGGAAAAGACAGAGAGAGAGAGCGGGGAGAGAGGGAGAAGAAAGAACAGAAAAGGTGAAAACATGAGAGGACAAGGTGATGCGACTAAAGGGAGGGGAGAGAAGGAGACATGACATGTAAATGAAGGAGGAGGGCAGACATGGTGGTGAAAAGAAAAGAAGAAAAGCTAAAAACAAGTGTAAAAAGTATAAAGACAGGGAAGAACAGAAGTAACAGGAGATTCAAAGGAGGAGAGGAAAGGTTACTCAAAGGAGAGGGGGAGTCTTAAGGGGGAAGAGGTGAGACTGAGTCATGTTGGTGTTGATGTGCAACATCCCCACTGCGCTGGTTCCTCACTTTCTGTCATATACACCAAAGGTCAAATGGTGCGTGTATGTGTGTGTGTGTGTTTGTCTCCACCAACAGTTGTGTCCCTCCTCTCCTCTACAGTCTTTTGTTTCACTCCTTTCACATTAAGCTGCTGTGTTTTCTGTTAGAGGTTCTGTTTTTTTAAAAAAAAAACAAAAAAAAACAACCTGATAGGCAGATGTGTGCCAGAAAATGTTATCAAGAAAACTTCCTGTTGCATCCCAAAGCACCATTTACTTCAGCAGAAGTGCTTTTTTGATGGTTGAACAGCCTCTGAACCCCCCACCTCACCCCCACCCTTTACACCTTTCCACTATCTGAATTTGGAGAGGCAGACTCTAAAGTAACCAACAACCCAACAATCATGCCCACTGCAGCAATTGGCTGGTGTGTGGAGGCAAGAAAGCAGAGTTTTAACTTCTCTCTACAGCTTCTTGTTTACATTTTTGGCAAAAAAAAAAAAAATTAAGTGCACAATCTTCTGCTACTCTGTGCATTATAGTTAAACTGGGGATGTTTACTGTTTAACCTGTATTTTAAGTTATAATTGAGTTTAACCCTTCCTAATGAAGGTGTAGTGGTAACTTAAAAAATAAAAACTCCTGCGGGACATTAAGTCTCTGACTTGTGCTTTTCAATTCTATATAATCTAATCAGTAAACAAGGCAGATGTGAAATAAAACAAAGACAGTGTATTTCACAAAGCTAACAGTTACAGAATAAAATGTCTCAAACTAGAGTCCCAGATTTCTGTTCTTGTCACTATCAAACTTACTGACCACAAACAACAACAAATTGTCTGTTCCTATTTGCTGTGAGAAAATTGTTGCTCCACATCCTTCTCAGTTGACTGACTTCTTACCAAAGCACATGCTAACAAGTGGCCACAAGGCAATTTGATACAATTAGCTGCAGTTTACAATAGCAGGATCAATTTTATGACAGCAACATTATCATGAGCACTATTTTTTTTTTACTTGATTTGCTAGATAAAGACAAATGATGTCTAAATAAGATAAAGATAAAATATGATGAAGTGCTAAAAATCAAATTGAATATATTACTTAGAAATACAAAATTGTTCAAATGAGGCACAATGTTTGAAAAAACGGCCCTAACATATGTTTTTTTTTCTTTTGCTCTTGACATCATTGAACAACTTAACATTAACAAAACTGATAATATGTGTTGTCATTTTATTTTAACTTTTGTTTACTTAATTGTCTAACTAATCATTAAAAAAACATGCAGAGAAAAAGATCATAACGTAACTGTAAGTCATGAGGTTGGCTATAATTGAACACAAGAGAGCAGAAGGGGACTGAACAGCAGTTTGGTGTTTGGGCATATTTACCGCAGAGTGGATGCTGAGCTAAAAAAGGTTATGTGGATTCACATCTTTTCTCACAAGAAACAACATTTTTAAAATTAGTTGACCTTGCAACTGGATATTTGTGTTTGTTAATAATGCTAATATAATGTTGAGAAAAACTCAGACACACATCAGTGAAATCATATGTATTCCCCACATGTGCACAGAGAACAGCTGCATAGTCAGACAACTCTTGACAATAAAGCAAACTGTCCACGTGTTCGAATAAGTAATTACATTTCCAAAAAAGAACTTACTTGTGTCATTCCTCCTGCCCCCACCTTCCTCTCCTTTCCCCTCATTCCTCCAGTCATCTAATTTTGTATTTTTCTAATTAATTCTCTTGATTCATTAGGGATAGAGGAAAGGAGAGGAGGGAAAAAATGAGTGTCGAAGTGAGGGATGAGAGAGGAGTGGAGCATCTTGCCATCTGCAATTCTTCCCCGCAGGGCAAAACGATGAGTCTGTTTCTCCAAACTGCAGCAAAAAGTACTCTGCGCACTGAAATAATAAAGAGTGGGAACTAAAACAAGGCGAATCAAAGGAGGAAAATAAGTAGAGTGAACTCTGCTTAAGGCAGCCTGACCCTCCGCTGCTACTCCTCTAACCCCTACTGTTTCCTCCTACCTCTTTGTGTTTTGCCCCCTCTCTTTCTTTCTCCCCCTTTCTTCCTTCCAGTACATTTTGCATTTGTGTCATGTTTTATTTTGAGATTGTTTCTGACAGCAATGGAAACACAAGTGTTCAGACAAAAGCTGAAATGCTAAGAGAAGTGCATGGAGACGTGGTGGGACGGACAGAGACGGAGAGCAGACAGAGAGAGAAAGAGAGAGAGAGAGAGAGAGAGAAGAAAGAGAGTGATATATAAAGAGAAGAGAGGCATTAAAGATTCAAACTGAGAGATGGAGACAGACACAAACTATGGTGACAGAAAAAGAGAGAGAGGACTCCATAAAGCTTCTCAGCGCCTCCGTTTTCAGAAAGTTTCAAAAGAGATTTCGTGAACAGCGGTGGAGCTGATGTTGACTCTGCGTATACAAACATCGATCCCCAAGCCCTTCATACTCCATGCTCTTATGTGTGAAAGTCTGACAAAAGGGCATCTGGGCACTGCTTTATGATTTTATCAACCAAGACAGTGAGACACCCTGTTTGCTGTTTTGCTATATTTCTCTATTTGTTTCCATAGAAGCTAATGTCTATAGAAACCTCTGAGGCCTGCTATTTATGCGGATATTCTGATATATTCATAAAAATTAAATGAAGATTTTTATAAAAAGCTTACTCAAAATAAGACCACAACCAGAATATTGGCTAATATTCAGAGTACACAGTGCACTAAAAAACACAACTGAGCTGCCATCGACTGATTGAAATGGAGATGAGAATATTATATTCAGCTTTCAATGAGTTATGTTCACAACAAATAATGATTCTAACCTTTCTCACCATCCCTGTATATTCATTTTTAAAGTATTCGAATTCTTATTCTTTTTAAAGACTCTTGTGGTTTTTCACAACAAACCAAATCTTCTTTTTGCCCTTAAATAACTAAATTACGACCTGTGTTATAAATATAAAAAGAATTAGTGAAGTAAAATCTGAGGGTTACTCCATTCCCTCAAACACACACAGTGAAGCTGAGCAGGGTGTATGTGTGTCATTTGTGTGGGGTTGCAAGGTGTTTAACCTGCACATCTGGAGGAATGTCATCTAAATGGACCATGACAAAAGAATCAGATGATTTTTGCATTTTGACATGATTTTGTCACAATAAAATTAAAAGTGTAAATGTTTGTGTTTTTCTCACACAAACAATAGCATCAAAAATATTTGATATATTTGCTGTTCTGTGAAAGCAGATAGGTCAAACATTTTCCCTGTAACCTTAAAAAGACAAACCTTGGACCTCATTCCAATACCCTGCATGGGAAGACATTTCCATTTATATTGAAATAGACATAAATTATATATAAACTCATCATAATTGTAAGTGTGAGGTAAGAATCTTCAGGCATATCCCCCAGTATGCTGATAGAAATTTTACTCCGCATGGAGAAACTGTTCACTGAAGTTCTCATTTCGCTAGTCACCCTGTGGATCCAACTGAAGGACCCCTAAAGGATATCTAGAGTTTCCGTGTCATAGATAACACTGACAGACACGGTGGCTGCACAGCTGCTACTAAAAGTCTGGTTGCACAAGGGCAGAGAAGGAGAAAGACGGGCAGAACAGATTGGGAATACGTAGATTGGTATTCATTGTCCGATTGTGGCTTAATCAGGGCCCCTCTAAAATTTGTGCACGCACACGAACCTTAAACAGAATGCCAAACAGGGCTGGGTGGCATTTTTATTTATGTGTGTGTTGTAAAGCAGCTGGTAGGGACTTGAAGATGCAGTCACTTCATATGACATCTAAAAAAAAGTGACAGAAGAGCTGCTCCGTTGGGTCATTTTACAAGCATTAATAAACAAAACTTTGCCAAGGCACAAGAACTACTGACGGACTTGTTGGGCAACAAAGTCTGTAATATAACAACTGGGGTTATTTGTCAACAGCCATCACTTTTCAGAGCTTTTCCGAATGGTCTCATTGTTGGAATCATTTTAATGAATTTGGCACTTTTAATATGTGTAACAAGTCCATTAAAGCCTGGCTTCCAGTTCACAACAACAATATTTTTTGATTATTATAAGTTGTTATAGGTTGTTATTAAGTTGTTATATGTTAAGGAGTGACTCTTGATATACAGTGGTGATAGAATGTTCAGAATTTTGACTTAAAGCTGTGTGTTGGACTTAATGGATCTTTTGGTGAGCAAATTAAAGATAATATTCATAAGTTTGTTTTTACTGCATCCACAGATGGAGCAGACCTCCTTTCACAGAGTCCACCATGTTGCACCACCATTTTTCCACAGTAATGCAGCATGGACAAACCAGACACCACCTCCAGGTAAGGGCTTTTGCTTTTTAGAGGTTTTATCTATGCTGTAGATGCCCCTTCATGCTTAAAGAGGGAAGTGAAGGGATATTCACTTGTTTTGCAATCTGCAACCTCACCACTAGATAGATGCCACTAAATTCTACACCCTCCACCTCTAATTAAATGTAGTCAAATCATTGTGCTATGGTGCAATTAAAGCTCTCCATTCAAGAAAGTTTTTAACTTAAAGTATAAGTGTTGCAGCTGTTAAATATGTGGCTGGTTTTACCTAAATCATATAAAAGTAGCTTAATATTACAATATGATAATACATTATTATTACATACTTACATTATACAATATTTCCTTCTAAAGTGTGATGGAGTAGATGTACAAAGTAGCATAAATGGGAATGTTTAAATTAAGCTCTTTCAAATTGTACAGGACTAATGGAAATGTTCTTGGTCACATTCCACTGCTGTTTAAATGAATGGACATGTGAAATTCAACCCAATCAGTTTTTTTTTTTTTAATGACACCCACACTGCTGACAGAGAGTCACATATCTGAGTTGAATTCATTTCTAAGGCTGAGATATCCAGCTAAACTTGGTATGAGGGACTTGCACAGATCGCTGAGTAATTAATTATGGGGTTGAATTTAAGGACTGTGGGAGCCAGATGAGGCCCACTGGCCTCTGATTGACCTTAAATGTCGTGGATGTTGCTGAGACATGGCATCGCTGATGGTATTACTCACAGCGTAGTCACACAGGGACAGAGAAGGCTGGATGGAGCACCAAAGGAGAGAGAGAGAAATAATACGTGGAGGACGATGAGCGGCTGGTGGCATGAGAGGGAAAGTACGTGATGGTTTGAACATTCATTAATTAGACACACTGGGCAATAAAATGTCCTGTGCAATCAAATTTTGATTGTAGCAATTCTCCTATTTCATTTAGATTTAAACATTCCTGTTACTTTAGTTTATGATTAAATGTAAGTGTTGGGCCTTTACTTTTAAGACAGCTCCATTTCTTTCTTATGTTTCACTCTCTGCTCTGTGATCACATATTAAAATGTATATCCTTTATGGAAATGTTTTTTCCTCCTTGCTGGGTTGAGTTTTCGGCGTCTGTGTGTGCGTGTGATGAGTGGTGACAGCAGTGACAGCGGGTCCTAACATGATAATAGCCTGCTGCATAAGGAGAGAAGCAACCATCTGCAAGCTCCAGCTCTCTAAAAAAAACACTTGCTGTTTAAGATGCAGAAAGCCTTTGTCTTTAGGAAGGTCAAGGCTCTCTCTCTCTCACTTTTCTGCAGAGCAGCTAAACTAATGTGACAAACTGTTCTTGATGCTGGATGATGTAAAAATGGGCGGGAGTGTGGATGTAGGGACAGATAAAGGCAAAAGGGAGGGAGGACGGTGAAAGAAAAGGAAGAAAAATGGGGATATTAGCAGTTAGGGAGAAAAGGGAGTTTGAAAGAAAGGATCAAAGGAAAAACACCAACAAAACGGAGAAAAGGAGAAAAAGTTGGATTTTTTTTTTAGAACATAACAAATAAATGTGTTATAGTTGCACATTGTTGATCAGAGTCACACATGGATTGCGTCATGGAGGCAAGTGCACATGCTCACTGGTGATTTTCCATTCAGTGACTGCTAGTGGATACACTGACCTGGAAAGAAATGATCTGACCACGCGCTAACTCCCACTTGAGTATCCTGATTTGTGTGTGTGTGTGTGTGTGTGTGTGTGTGTGTTTTCTGATTCTTATCTCTTCTTTTCAAAAACTTACCATGCAACATTTGCCATATTAGGCACGTCCTGATTCCTTGGCCATGCATAATGCACATATGCATGTCCTGCACAGTGTACAGTTTTTGTTTTTTTATTGTTTTTGGGGTTTTTTTTTTAAAAAAAGATAGAGTAGAGAAGGAGCATCGTCTGTTTTTTACATACATGTTCACGCAGATACATTCAACACTTTTTGACCAAAATATTAACCCTTGTTTCACTGAATCTCAACACTGTAAGAGACAACAAATGAACAGTTAGAACAAAGTTATTATAGCTTAAAAG
>JAQNCA010000011.1:7979597-7995301 GCA_029783725.1 Acanthurus tractus
CAGTCTCACCTGATCCCAATCCATAATCAGCCGGCTTCATAAGCCGGCTCTAAACCAGTCTCTGTGTCAGACGATTTCCAAAGCTCTGCCGAATTCATGCTCTCCTGCTCTCGAGTAGTATTCGTGTTTCTCAATGATAGTGGTTTTTTGTTTAATTGTACAAGGTTGATTCCAGTGAGTGTTTGTCTTTCCTGGACTCTTTTTGTTAAGCCCCTCGCGGCATTTATTTTGTGTTTTTTCTCTAGAAGGTATTATTCCCCGAAGTGGTGATTTTTAGTTAGTTTTGATTATCCCGCAAGGCGCTTTTTGTTATCTCCTTTTTTGGTGATCGAATAAACTTTGTTTTTTCAAGATTCTGCATTTGGGTTCTGGTTCCTTTGATCATAACGCAACAGAAATTGGTAGATAATGCATATCCCAAGCTGGCATGCGACCTTAATAGGTGTGCGATATGTGCGAGCCTGTGAAATTTGTGCATGTGTGTTTGTGTCTCAGTGCCACAGAAGAATGTATGGATTTTAGCTGCCTCACTGCCTAAGTGGGACACTCAAAATAGCTGCTAGGGCCTCGCATCAAGGACACACTCCGCTGTAAATTACCCTGTGAGTGTGTGTCTGGATCTGCCTTCGCACGTGCATGATTGTGTGTTAGCTCGTGCACGATGCATGGGAGCATGTGTGCATTAATGCTCGTGCACCTGAAATTATTTTGTGTCAGGTGTTTCTCACTATCTCATATAGCTTCAGTGTGGCTGAAGTAATGCCTGGCTGCTCAACAAGCAGAAGATGCTCCATCAGACACTAATCAAGGGGACGATGGTAACAGATTGTCCAAATAGTTCCTCGTGATATAGAGTTTTAGAGAGCAATATATAAAACTGCTACAGCACTGCAGCATGCAAGTGAAAAAAGAGAAAAGAGGACAATCTTTATTATTTATAGCTGTGGCCTGAGGTCTAGTTGCACAGGGGAGTGAGGGTTACTTATAGTACACACACTCACACCTGGGAGCAGCCCCGCTTGGTTCAATTTTGTCCTGTAGGTTACAGAGCAAAGCCAGTGGAGCGGTCAGTCCCTCAGTGCATCACCACCAGCAGAGAAAACCGACACTTGGGCTCTGCACAGTTTCTTGATCAGCCTAAGAATTTAACCTTCAGTTGAACCTTCGAGGTGAGAGTTTTTCTCCAAAATGTCAGACTAATGTTGCAGTGTTGTCACTGTTCGCTGGTCACTGGTAATGACTGTCTATTCAGACAGTAATTTGTACAATGGATCAATTAACAGTGAAGGACGCACTTGGGTTTTTATGGTCTCTTTGATTTGTATTCGCAATAGAAATTTGGTGGGCAATCTGTTCTTATTCTGCATATCTGCCTGAAGGTCCAACATTGGAGGACATCCTGTATATTCAGACGTATATTTAGACATTTTAATTAAGGTTTTAATTAAAAGATAGATATTTTTTTTTCTAAATAATTTGTTTTGTATTCTGTTAACAATCTGGTGCACGGCCTCGGGGGTATACATTCACAGTTTACAGTCTTACATTTCGGCAGTAATGATGCTAGGTGGGAAAAGATCGTTGAATGAACTTTTTAAATGAATAACTTCTTGTTTTAAATCGACTACCTAAAGGAGGGGGGGAGGCTGCGGATGGCTAAGCAGACTTAGTTGCTGCACTGCAATATCACAGTCTCCTTTGCAAGCTTGGGTTTGAATCCTTCACGCGACTGATGACTTTTAAGATGCATTTTGTCGGCTCAGCAGTTTTCTAATTCAGAGAAAAATTGATTTCAGTCTTGATTTATCAGTATGTCTCACTTATAACAGGAAAGCCACTTTTGAGAAGTGTATAGCACAATTAAAGTCACATAATGTTACTTGAATGCTTTATGAGGCAATGCTAGTAGGATATTTGGTTTGCATTAATAGAAACTTTGTAAAACTTAATTGCAGCATGTAACATTTTGCACAAAAAATAGCTTTGTTGCATGTTTTGTTGTGTTCTTGCATTATAACAAATATTTCCAACAATGATTAAAACCAATTAAGGAGTTAAAAAAAAAAAAAAAAAAAAGGATATTTTCAAGATTCCTCTTAAAATTTTCTCAGTAAAATCTTTTGAGTCCATCAATCTTCAGTGTCTTCTCTTTCACATTATAAATATTTTTGCTGTTTATGTCCATTATGTGGATGAAATCAAAAAAGTTCATGCTGCCTGTTTTTAATATTTTAAATGTCCCTTTTCTAGTCTAAATATAGCCATCCTCTGACAGCTTCATTTGTCAGAAACTTTTAGTTTACAATTAGAATTTGTCCACTTGCGCTCGAGCACAATGGAACAAAAAGCCTGGCTCTTGTATTCATCCTGCCTCCAACAAATAACACTGATTTATTTCCACTACTGTGTGCTTGACCACTGTAGGCCATTGTTTTTGTGTGAGAGGGGGATTTTAGTTCAGCCATCAGTGAAAGCTCATAAAAAAGCTAAATATGAGAACAGAGAACAACAAATAAAAGCTAATTTAGAGTTTGAAGGCTGGGGGCTTGCATGCATTATGTGAAAGTAATGTGTCTGTGTGTTTGCGTGTATGTGTGTGTTAGTGTGTTAAAAATTATTGATGTAGAATATACACAATGTACATGAGTTCTCATGTAGGCATGACTGAGCAGCTAACTCAACCACTGTGCTTCAAATGCACTGACTGTCCTCAATTTATTTGTTTCACACACATTTTACCTCTTTCAGTCCTACATTTGTCTGTTTCTGTTTGTGCACAACTGCATGCAACAAAAGTCATACATCAAAAAAAAATGGTGGCTTTTTAAAGTCAGACTGATCGGCAAGGTTGGATTCCTTTTGAACCGCAATGGGTGGGCATTGCATTCAGCATTGCAGGTCCCATGATTGGTCAGAATTTTTAGAAGATCTTAAATCTTCTTTCTGAAGCACAACGAAACAGAGATAGTCGCAAAATATGTACGAACAAAGACTGTCTGTTTTTTAACAATTATATGTTGCATTAAGAAGTATGCAGGGTAACTTTAAATGAGGAACTTATCTAAAGAGTTTGTATCTAATCTACTTAGTATCTAATTTTTCTTCAAAATGCATTAATACACCAATTAGCTTACACATAATTACTACTGATCATTAAGGCAGAACAGTAAACACTGCAGTTAGCAGAGTTACAATAACTTTGGGCGACTAGAGGCTAAGCTAGAATGCTATGCTAAGCTGGGAGCAAGGCCAACACGTTTTTTTAACTGATTTTTCTTTGCTGTAAATCTGTGTTTATATAACCTTGTGAAATTTAAACATGAATTAGATAGAGACTTCAAATAGGCCCAGTTGAGCCCCCCTAACCCTTCCTACACTTTTTTATTACCCTTTGTCTATCTTTTATTTTATTTATTTATGTATTATTTTGTTTTATTTTGTCTTATTTTATTTTATTCTAATTTTCCTGTTGTTCAAAATTAAAATCCTAAAGCCTATATTAGGATGACTTAAGATAAGGTAAGATAAGGAAAGGGGAGAGATTAAAATGGAAATAAAACAGAAAATCAAGGAGGGAGAAAGAGTAGACAGTGTGCCATAAGACGAGTCACACTGTTGGCCAACTTCTGGTTTGACCAGAATTCTGCTGCGTTTTACTCAAGTTTAAAAAATAATGACCATAGCTATGTGGGAACCTCACCGAGCCTCAATAAATCAAACATTTTTAAAAGGATGGACTTGAAAACAAATTGCATAACACAGAGTCGAACAGTACAACTGTGCCGTCGGCTCTGTGAGCTGTGTGATATCCAGACTTGCCCACAAGGCCCCTGTGCATCCTGGGACATCTGCAGAGGCGGTGACGTGAGACGGGTCGCTTCTGGTTTGACCAGGGCTCTGCTGCATTTTACTCAAGTATAAAAGAATTACAACAGTTGCGTGAAAGCATCATTGAGCTACATTAAATGAAACATGTTATTCATACGATTGAGCAGCAGATTTTTTTATTTTGTTTTGTTTTTTTCAAATGTCCAGAATAATTTTTACTTTTTTTTACTTTTTACTTTTTTAATCTTTAATAATTACATTTATGATTAAAAATGGTTTTAAAAAAACACATGCTGATTATAGATGTCCATGTGAATCAAAGTTCACTTAATTTCCTTCCACCTATCCTTACTGCAAAGATAAAGTAATGCATGGTTCGCTTAATTTAAATTACTTATTTCTCTGGTGCAAACATGTTTGGAAATATTTGGAATTATTAATGTGCAAAACTCAACAAGTATAAGAAAATATACAGGGTTTTCTTTGTTGTTCATGGACAAGTGTTATCATACAACAACAACAACCTCAAAACATTGTAAAACGTATGTGAATAGGCTTCGTGTCAGTGCAACACAGACCACAGAAAGAGACTGAGTAAATTAGCTAAACTATGACACTCAGATGACTCTTACAGCTTAGTTTCACAGTTTTTTAGTCTGTTTTTGATGCTCTCATTTTACCTATTATTTCTTTTTCTAAACATGACTGTGCAGCAGTCTTTGTGTTTATATATAATATAGATGTCATTACATATGTTTCTATGGTGTTAGTTACTAGTGAAAATTGAAGACAGTGGCAAAAAAGTCTTTAGAACAGGAGAAAATTAACATAAATGGTTTGAATAAAGTTTTTGCTCTCTCTGCAGTTCCAAATGATCTTAAAAAACTGAAAGAAGAATTCCAGTAAATAATTAACAGTTCAGAGAGCCCATTCAGCAACTTTTTCATCCATCACGCTTGCTGTACATGAAGGTACAATGCACAAAAACACAAGTTTGTGAGCAAATAAACAGTGAGCCATGTTTAATATATGACATCAACAGCGAGCCTACAGATGTAACAGCAGCAAAATGTCAACACCGCTCACTGCAGGAAATATAAAAAAAACACCAACACACACATTAAAGTACAATGATATACACAAACACTCTCACACACAAACATACACAGAGGTAGTACAGTAGACATACACATGAACCAGGAAAAAAGGCTGCGTGAGCGAGATGTTAGGAAGTGCTCTGAGGCATCAAGTTATGTAATGAGTGTGTATGTGTTTGTCACGGTTAGACGCAGGGTTCAGTGACTAATGTATGTTGTGTTGTGTGAGCAGTCAGGTGCCAACTCTACTCACACTGACAGGAAAATAAATATCAGACAAGATTATGTTGGGAATAAAATCATTTTTATTCATTTTAATCCTGTCCAGTGTGTGTTTATTTCCTGAGCACTCATACCTACACATACTTTTAAAAACAATAATAAACATTTGATTTTTTCGAAAGATTCCTATTTGTACCTTCTTTTAGTCCTTTTAATGCCCAGTGTCCACTGTTGTCCCTGCCAGTGCTCATACCAACCATTTGCAGCATCAGATAAAATCACTCTTTGCTTGATCTTATACTTAAGTGCCATCTAAATCTCAAAGATTATCCCTGATCATCAAATAATCTTCCAGTTTTGCCTGGCAGTTTGCTAAAATGTAGGACTTTAAATGGCAAACCAGTTGCTACAGACTCTTGCTGTGCAGATTGTTTAAATTGCCAAAATTTTGGTTTCAAATTCTATTAGAGACACCAAATGTGTCAAGCTTAATTATGGGGAAATATACAATGAGAACAGAACATCTATGATATCTCCATTTGATGGAGAGGTGTCAGGCTAGGCTCGAACAGAGGACTTAAATGCAGGACTCAACCACAGGACAATTAGAATAAAAAAATGCTTATTATAAGTTTAAGGTTCCTACAAATGAGGGAACAATGGATGGAGTTCTAGTGGCATAATGGTGCTGTGTCAAACTTGTACAAAAGGTGAAAAACACAAAGACTAACTAAAGGGGTGAGGAAAGGTGATCAGACACAAGGGGACAACATTAGAGCAGGGCACATAATCACAGAAGCAGGAAACTTGACAGGAAGATCTATCTGATGGGAGACAAGAGGTCAATATACCAAATAAAACAGGAAACAATGACACTATTAATAATGAAACAAACATATGCAAGTTAGAGGAATGAACTGTTCAAAGCCTAGAAATATTTAGTTGGATGTTTTAAGCTTAAAAGATGGAGCCAGAAATGTTTTGGCATTTATGCTTTTAAATAAGCTGCTATTTATTTTAATTTACTTTCTTTCTTTCATTTTTTATATTTTCTTTCCAATTGATTGACTAACTCTGTCTGCACTAAAAAAATACAGTACCTTCAACCTACATGGCTTGTGAGTATTGGATAGTCTGAGAAGATCCAAACCTATCCTTCAATAAGAAAACACAGCACTGACTTTAAGTGCAGCCGCGACATAATCTCATTTCAAAATAGAGTTGAAAGGGAACCGCTCAGTTTTAAGTGAGTTGTAGAGCTGCACTGGGAGATGATCCCCCCCCCCCCCCTCCCCAGTCTGAGAATTTGCTTTTTTTCCCATCCATCTCCATCCACTAATACCAGTTCAGATGCTCATTTTGCCCGCAGACATTCTAACTTTTAATAATGTGAAGCAGTGGATTTACTGTCTGTGACTGCAAGCAGTAAATTTTTAATCTGAGGAGCAGCAGAGTGGAGGCTTAGAATGGAGAGGTAGACTGTGTGGTGGTAAATGTGGAGGCAGAGTGGCACAGCTCGCTTTTTTAATCAACTGTGTTGACCTCAGTTCGTTCAGTCACACTGACAAAACCCATTAGCCAACACATGAACACAGCCGTACACACAACCACACACACAAACAACGCACACACTAGATCAACACGAGCTAACAAGCACACTTAAAGACATACAAACAGGGATACACTGAACAGAGACACACAGGCCTGCACACATATACACACACATACACACACACACACAGTGATTAAGGACATAACACTGTAGTCAGCAGAATCACTCTTTGGACACAAGAGCGGTGAGTCAGTAAGCCAAATACCACAAACACACACTCACACACACACACACACACACACACACACACACATTACAGGGGAGGTTGAGTCATAACCACCCAGGAGCCCCCGGGGTAAAACTGAAAATATTTGAACAAAGTGAATGTAATTCTGTTGGGAGACGTCATAGAGATCCCTGTTGGAATGATGTGTGTGTTTGTGGGTATGCATTTTGCATGGAGTATGTTTGTGCCTGTGTGTGGTGCATATATTTGTATGTGTTTTGTGCCTCAAATAATATAGTTAGATTTTTTTAAAAGCAGAAAATGTACTTAATTGAAGAAATTGCTCCACATTTTAAGGGTTTAATGAGGGTTTAAATAATCACTATAGAGTCAATGTGCTCCTCCCATGTGGGCTGTACTCTGTAGTATGTTTCAGTGTGTGTGTGTGTGTGTGTGTGTGTGTGTGTGTGTTGTCTAATTTTACCCTCTGCATTCGTTCTATATCAGAGACCTGTGTGTTCCTTGCTGGCATTTTGTTGGTATTTGGAGAGGTCATGCATAATCAGCTCAGCCCACTGACCAAATGTGTGTGCATGTATTTGTGCATGTATGTGTGTATGTATTTTTTTCACAGGTATGCATTTTTTTGTTGGTGCATGTGTCTACCTTTATGTGTGTATGATTGTGTTTACTTAAGTGAAACAGTTGAAGAGACCAAATTATGCAGTTTGCAGCGTTGGCATGTCGTTCTCTACTTTTTGTAAGATCAGCTTGGATTTATGTGAGTTGCTGCTGATGTTAACTTGCATGTAAGTCCATGTTCCTTCTATGTACCCTAAAGGAAACATGTGAATACCCTGTTTAAAAAGAAGAGGGATGTGGCTTCTGCAACATAGTTGAAAACATGTGAGAACAACATGGCAACGTTGCTGTCTTTACTAAACAGCTGCAGTTACAAAAGCAGCCTCTTTATTCTTAGATTGACAAGATGATGGATTCACCCAGAAGCAGCTCTTTGAAGCATAATAAAGCAAACTCTATTATGGATACTCTTTTTTTTCTGCGTTGATCAATTTAACTGTTTTTAAGAAATTTTGCCAAGATAGAAGTTCGCTGAAATCAATTATCTTCGGGTTGTCAAACGGCTCTCTTAGAAATTTTTAACAAGCAGAACCAGAAGAGGCGAGTTAAAGGGCAATTGGTATAATAGCAAAAAGCTCTCCCTCTCATTATTAAATAAATCTTGAAGTATCAGAGTGGATTTGTCTTCTAATTCTTCTTCTCTCTTCAAACCACTTGACTGTTGGAGTTTTGTGAAGACTGCCACAGCTGTGTTTGTGAAGCCTCTCAGCTGATTTCTGCCTACTGACATTATAGACAGCTCTTGACAAATTGCTGCCTGTACAACATAGTTAAACCAATAACAGCACTAGACTGTGAAAAAGCTTGTTGCCATCAAGCTCTCACTGCCTCCTCGTGACGTACATCAGTTTTACTCAAGTTCACCTTTTTTTTAGTATGTTTTCAATAATGTGTAATGATGCATTAAGATGAATTTTTTTATGGGATTACATCTCATCTGGGTCGGAATTTAATACAATTGTGAGGTGCATAAAGAGCTCCCCCTTATTCACCATATAAACTTTATCAGGTGATTTTACTGTATGTGTTCACAGCTTTTTACCACCGCCCCCAAGTGGACAAAAATCACTTACTGCAGATTTAATTTTTACATTTAACATCTTTTAGCAACTCAGTAGTTGGCACTCTGTATGAGTTTGTATTAGAGTGCCAATCTTGGAAGAGTGGATATAATTAAAGGTCAACAGTGAGGTAAAGCAGGAAATGACAAACACATTCATCATGACTGAAGAACAAAAGCCACAAATCTAATTCAAAAGTACCAACCATCCATTAAGATAAGGCTCTTTTTGTGGTCTTATACCTTAAGACTGTGAGGTACCTTAAAAAAAAAATTTTTAAAAATAGCATCTGTTATGTTTTAAAAAGTGATTACCGATATTAAACATTAAATGTCCCTAATGCAACACAGTAACTGTGTAAATCTGTTTGTCTAGGTAAAGTGTGCAAAATTTATCTATGTTGTGGTGCACATGTGTTTTTGTGCTGAGTGTGTAAAATGTGTTTGAGTGTGTGTTGTTAAGGAACATACGCGTGTGTTTATGAGCATGCATGGGCATGTGCCTGTGTGAATGTGTGTGTGTGTGTGTGTGTTTGTGTTTTGCAGATGGCTAGAGGAACCGGCAGCCAGTGGCAGTGTCAGAAAGCATCTCATCAAGGATGGGGTGGAAGGAGAGAGATGGAGGAGAAAAGCAAACAGAGGGGGAAGAGATGAAGGAGGCGTTGCAGGGTGGAGTGCGGAGCATCCTTCTCATCTGCTTCTTACATCCCTCATTTCTTCCTATTTTCTTTGCTTGCGTGCCAAAGTTACCTCCTCCAAACAGACTACTCATCTGCTTTTCTTATAGAAGAAACAGCAAAAAGAACTCCAGGTTTCTTAGTTCCCCTCATTTCCAGCCCTTTTCTTGTTTCCCATTGCATTTCTTTATTATCATGACAAATGTTCAGCTATTCCACTGTGTTCACTCAGGGTACAAGACTCTGGACAAAAAATAATGTAACATTTTAAATGACTTCTGTTCGTTCTCCATTGGACTATAATAACATCAGGCTCAGCTTATTGCCCCTGGCTACAATTTCTGTTTTTGGGGAACCGAAGCAGAACGCTGCAGAGCTCTCTCTCTTTCTGTGTATGTTTGTGTGTAGATAAGTTGTGTGCACATTCAGCCTTATGATGGCCTAAACCAATCTCAACTTTTTCAGCTTTCGACAGAAAACTTTGTTTAAGCAGCAGTTGGCCATGGGGAGGGAGGATGGGGAATGAGATGGGAGAACAACAGAGATGAAAGGATGAGACAGAAAACCAGGGAAAGAGGTAGGCTGGAGCAACAGAGGAAACAACGCTTGAAGGTAGAGAAAAGGAGAGGAGTGCAGGCAAAAAGAGATGACAAAGTAAGGAGAAGCTGAGGTTGGGGGATGGAAAGAATCTGAGAATAATGAAGGCTGAAGGAGGAGAGAGGAGTCGAAGGTGGTGTGGGCAAAAGCAGCAAACAGAAAAAGAAGAGAGAGAAAAGAGAATATCATCAGTTCATTATTCATTCCTCGGCTGTCTCCGTCTTTGTTTGCTGTCTGTCTGTTATGTTCACCTTTGTCTCTCTACTCAACTACCAATATTCTTCTTCTCCAGTTACTTATTTAAATGTTGCTGAAAGGATTTTTTTTAGTTTTTCTTATTATTTTACCATTTTTAAAAGCATTTTACAAAGGAAATCATTATCAATATTTATTTCTAATCAGTCATATGATAAATGTCGCAAGAAGAAGGGTGCGACTTTTTTTCTCTACTGACATCTTGTCATTTAAAGAGTTAGTGATGGCAGAATAGAATATATTATTTTTTAAAACTTTTTCTAGTTATGATAATAAAATATAATATATAATAATATATAATATATATATTGTGCTTTTTAATTTCCCTTTTAGTTTTTAACTAAATGTCATCATCATGAATCAACACTAAAAATTTACCAGGGGTCACATTTGTTTCAGGTTCAATTTGGTTCATATATAGCAGATGTAGTACACTGTGCTGAAATTTTACTGTAGGCACAGCTGTGCAATCTAATACAGTCCCATTAAAGGTTTCTCTGGGGTTTGTCCACCTCACTGAAAGAGGACAGAGGGGACAGGGCAGAAAAACCTCTAAATATTCCACCGACCATGACTGTAGAGATAAATCAACATCTTTTTTAACTCTAAGCCACCACGAACTTAATATAATTTAAAGATTTTGTGATTTATTGGAGGGCAGTGGAAATGGAATTCAGTTAAAGGAAATACACAAAATGGCACTAAAACATTGCTGTCAGTTCTGCATCAATTGTAGATAAAGCATTAAAACTATCATCCGAAAAATAAATGCACAGCAATTTAAAATAGCGGAGCATTATTACTTTCATTGAGAGTGCAGCTTTATAATCAATTTAAAAATCGATCCATTAGTTCAAATTGAGGTTTTAAATTTGCCTAAAACATTTTTGCCTTATTATTGAACTTACTGCAATACTTTCAGTCCCGTATATAATTGCATGTGTAAAAATATTCAACTGAAACAAATGATACATTTCAGTCTCTCTCCTTGACATCTGTATCTTTTCAGTAATATCCTATCATGTTGACTGTCGGGGCCCAGGGCTGACATCTCTCTTTGATGCTGCAGCTGCTTCTGAGGCCTCCGTCAGGGTCGCACAGCAGCCGGAGCTCAATGAAAAATCTTTTCTTTTTCTTTTTTCTTTTTCTTTTTTTTTGTGTGTGTGTGTTTTGTAAGTTGAGACTGAAGGCTGCTCGGTCACACTGGGTTGTCATTTAGCAATGTAGATTTGAAATGACAATAGCACAATTTATTTGTTATTCAGACAAATGTTTTGATTTTTTTTTTAGAGTTCCTTCCTTATTTCCAAGACCTTTCTTAGTCTTTTTTAAAAATAAGTCCAAAAGAAAAAAATGTTTTTCTTTGCATTGATGCGCATAACTTCTGAGACTGTTTCCGTTGTGCACAAACTGAGTGCTGCACATCATGTCATGTACATACAGCGGGTGCAAACAGTAAGCAAATATTCCATATTTCGGTGATTGTTCATCATCAGGTTTGACTGTGTCTGTGACCACTGGTACCAACACGTTTCCTGTCTCCTGAGCAGGAGCAGCTCCGAGTTAAGATCTGCAAGAATCTCCATCAACAGGCCCATAATGACCAAAATATCATGTCAGGGATCATCACTCTGATGAGGGCCACAGCTCAGGGACCAAACAGCTTTTATTCCTAGTTGTAGAGTCTGCAGTCTCCAAGTATGAAAAGGGGTGTCAGGTCGGGAGCACAAGCAGGAGCATGCTGGCGGTTTTCTTTGACATTTGCAGGGTTGTACACCGTCAGTTCATCCCTAAAGGTCAGACTGTTAATGCAGAGTACCGCTGTGACATTCTGAGGCATGTGAGGAGGAATATTTGGCGCAAATTACCTGAACCATGATGCAATGGAAACCAGAATCTCCAACATGAAATGGGCAAGTGTTTAAGTGAGGGTGCTCCCCAGCTTTCTACTTACCTGGTTTGACTCCCTGTGACTTTTTCTGCTCCACAAAAAGAAATGTGCTGTCTGGTTTGTTGCTCGAGACCCAAGTTTCAGGTCCATGATGAAGTTGTAAACGCGCTCATACCAGTGGGCACAGAAACATGTCTAACTCAGGTGCTGATGATGATCAAGCGATGAAGTTTTGGAATTTTTTTAATTTTTTTTTCAGGCTTTTTATGCCTTTTTTTTTATATAGGACAGCTAAAGAGTAGACAGGAAATGGGGCGAAGAGAGGGGGGAGTGACATGCAGCACAAGGTCGGAGCCAGAGTCGAACTTGCGACCACTGCGTGGAGGACTGAGCCTGCCGTACATGGGCCGCCTGCGCTACCGATTGAGCTAAACGGCGGCCCAAAGTTTTGGAATATTCTCATGGAAGTTATAGCTTGTATTTAGTGTGCAGCTCTCTGTTTGTGTGCAACAGTTACAGTATGTTTTTGGAACAAACGTGACTTCTTCTCAGTGTGTTTTCTGATAAAGGTGAAGCATTTTTGAATGTTGATTGTAGCTCATTGCCACATTTGGATCTACATGGGTTTATTGATGAGGACTGAAAATTGTCATGTCCATCCAGTGTGTTAATTAGTTCAAGAGAGGGAAAATGGAGTTTATATACGTTTAATCATTCTTTATGTAATGACTTTGTCTCTTTGTTTCATCCATACATCTCTGTGTCCTGTCTCTATACATCCCACTCTGTTTTTTTCTCTCATCCTTCTCTCTGTGTCCCTTTGTTTTCCCTCTCTGTCTTCTTCTCTCCCTCTGTCATCCTAGTTTTCTTCTTCTGTCACTCCCACTGTCAATGCAATGCACTTTCTGACATGCTACGTGTGTGTGTGTGTCTGTGTGTGTGTCTGTGTGTAGACATCAAAATAGGTTTCATTTGAAAGAGTCACATTCTGTATTCAAACCCTGAGGGGATGTGTGTCCTTCTACCAAAGGAAAATGTGCCAACTCATGATCAGGCCACAGTTAACAGACAAACCAAAGCCGAAATTCACAGAAACAATCAATAACACCTTAGTCGGTACACATTTGTACAAACACACCTTCAATGTTAAACACACACAAAGTCCCAAGAGGAAAGTACGCTAAGCAGTCAACTTTTGCTCTCAGCGTAACGACAGAAAGACAAATGAAGGTGATAAAATGGCCGACTTTCCCACCTGTCAGTCTCTGAATCCTTCCCCCTCTCTCTCTCACTCTGGATTAATTCCTCCTTCACACACCCACACACACACACACCGTTGATTTCAGCACGTATACAGGTGTGCTCGTGGAGAAGTGTCACAGGCTGAGTTTGGAATGACTTCCCTCTGCTGATCACACCTCAAAACATGGCAGACTCTGGCTGGCAGCAAGTGCCGCTGGGATTAACACAGCGGTGAAGCGAAAAATGAATCTTTCCTGCTGCACTGGGTGACAGTTTTTTTTATAATGTGACGTGTTACGAAGTGCACACAGCATTAAAACATTTATTAATCATTAGAGCAGTTGTAGTATTAGGAGGAAGACCTCACATCTGGGGAATCAAGGTTTGTGAGCCAATGGAAAGAGAGTAAAAAGCCATGAGATGTGTCACTTCTTTTACTGCAAAGACTACAAAAGCCTACAGGTGCTTACTTTGTCAGTAAATTTTACTCTTCTTCACTTAGAACGAGAGAGTAAAAAATCTGCTTTATGTGACATAAAAATCCAGTAGTCCCATAAAGAATGAAAAGTTGAGGTGTTACTGGTCAGATGTAACTTTATCCTCTGAAAAACTGAACTCTGACATTAAACATTGGTCTAATGTGCTGACAAAGATTAGCTCACTGTAAACAATGTGTGTGTGTGTGTGCGTGCATGTGCATGTGTGATAATAATGGCAAAATGTGCTCCCATAGACACCTGTTATAATGAGTCCAACCATAGGGGCAGTTTTAAGTTCTGAGACAGATTTTGTCAACATTACAGCTGTGTAAGGTGCAGTAACGAAACGTCTCGTGTAGCTGATGTCAAAATGTAGGCCAGGACCAAGGATGGGTGTGTTTTGATCTAAGATCACTGAGAAGTAATGCAATAATGTAGTTATGTTAAGAATGTAGTCATGGTTTGAAAACTGTAAAGTTGATGGAATTTGCAGTTGGTGTGTTTGAATAACAAGACTGTCTTTAGGTTTGTAAATCCAACACAGGAAACAGTTAGAAAAATACATGTTTTTTTTTTCATTTTGTTTTATTTTGTTTAGTTTTCATAATTTATGTCTTAATTTTGGAGTCTATATGAGTGTATGCACATAGTTTACTGAAACAAAATACTGTTACGAACAAAAAATAATGGGTTATGTTTCCAGTTTTATTCCAAATGATATGATGCATATAAGAAACCTTAAACATGGTTTTATAGAGCTCTAACACCACCTGCACCTTCTGTTCTACACAGGGTTAGGGTTAGCTTAGTTTAGCTAATGCTAGTTGGTCTTAACGCAACAGCTAACCAAGATGACCCATCTCATGCCTGCAGATCATCATCTCCTCACACTGGATTCCTCAGACCTGAGATCAGCAAAATGTACGGCAACATACGCTCCCCAGACAGGAAATAAATCAAAGTCAGTTTGACTACTTTTATACATTAGCCACTTGATACACAGCTGTTCAGCACTGATATTTCATGTCAGTGTCACAAACTAATGCTTATTTCAGATTAGGCTGAAGTTCTTTCTACAGTTGTTTGCAACAGTGAAGAACAGCGTCAAGTCTGTGCACTGATCTGAGCCAAACAGTTTTTTCTCTTTACCGTGTTACCAGTCAGTAAAGCTTGTAAAGCTTCAGTCCGGACGACTACAAAGGAAAGCGCTTCACACTCACATCTGGTAGCTTTCTATAACCAATCCCCAGCTTTTAGTGAAGTACATTTGTCAGTCCCCTTGATGAGCTGAGCCAGGATCCATAAAAGCAACAGTCTCTGTAAAACAGCCAATCTAAATTAGAAGATAAAAATAATGCTAAAGTTTATTGTGTTTCAGATTTCAATTCTTTTATCTCTTGCTGCTTTCCTTCGTTGCTCGCTGCTTGGATCCTCATGCTTGCTTGCTTTTAAAGACAAAAGTATTCAAAGCATCAGAGAAACACACAGACTGATGGATTGATTTTACATCGTGATGAACTGCGAGTGTCCAAACGCACCCCTCTGGAAACGGCACCTCAGGTTATTTTTCTGTTTGAGCGCAACGTTCTGCCAAGCGTAATTCTTTGGATTTAAAGTATAGCGACAGCTCACTTTGTTTCCACCCTTTTTTTAACTTTTGAGCTTGAATTCTCCAGACCTCTGTAAACTTGGCTATGCAAGATTAATTTAGGCCAAACCACATCCATGTTTTATTCAGCTCTACTGTTTTTCCCCCTGTACAATAGTTTAAGTGTGATAAATTGGGTTTCAGGTTGTCAGGCAATTTTATAAAAGAAATAAAGCACTTGTTAAGATTACTGGATATGTTGGAAATGTGTAAATGTGTAAATGGGGCAGTTAAAGTGTAGACAAGGCCTCTTGGTGGTGTCCAAATACCAAGAAGAATCTGTTATCA
>JAQNCA010000011.1:8035218-8045885 GCA_029783725.1 Acanthurus tractus
CTACTGATACATCAGAGCCATGGTCAGAGCCACAGACTCTAACAGTCAGATAAAGGATCAATGAGTCAGGCAGACTACAAATTTAACTAAACAAACTCTCTGCTCCTGAAATCTCTCTCTTTTTTTTAGAGAATAGAAATCAGGGGTTGACAGGTTAGCAAGGGGGGTGCATTTTGGTCATTTTGCTAACAAGGGGGATGGCACCCGTCCTCAAATCATCTACTGCTGGTTACAGAAACTCTGTGAAGTGCTAGTCATCTGCCCTTCTATTTTATAATTAGAAGTCAACGTTCAGTGGTTCATAGGAAGGCAGGCTTTTAAATGTGTTGCATGTGACGGATGGACCAATCAACAGAACTTTGATCCAGGCCATCAAAGAAAGGGATGGACAGAGCTGAAGCCTCTCTGTCTTTTTTTTTCTGGGCCCATCCCACCATGCTCACCCCTGTCTCCCTTGGTTGTCATGGTGATTAATAGAGACCATATGTCCACAGCAGGGTCCAAAAGTTGTGATTACAGCAGATTGCACCTGTCACACACACACAAAAAACCATCAAGACAGGCAGAGGTGACCTGAACATGGACCCGGCCATTTCTTTTCTCGTCAATTGAGCCTTGACAGCAGCCATACACAAGGGTCACTGTGACGATTATAGATCACACAGGAGCTCTACAAACTATGTGGTTAGTGTTCAAAAAATACAAAAGCATACCAGCAGAACTGCCTTTTGAATACCAAATCAAATGTGCCTTTTCTGAGTGGATTCTGTGTTTTCAAAAAACAGTGCAGGATAGCAGAGGATATGCATGGATGGACGTAATCTGAAAAATAAAGACTTATGTACTTTATCTAACAGTTGGATGTATCTCCAGGTACTCAGAGCTACTTGATAATAAGCACAAGTCAGTCAAAAAACAGGATACACACTTAAAAAATGCACAAAATGGTATAGATGAGCATTTGTTCCTGTTGCCTTAGTCATGGAGGTGCAATGGATTTAATCTTGATCTAAACTAAAAACACTTAACCTTTTTTTTACCATGCTGGACTGTTTTTTTTTTTTTAATAATGCTAAAAGATTTTTACTCAAAAATGAAATTGAAGTAACTCACAAGCATTTTAACTACAACTATTAACTCTTTATAGACACATTTTTGTGTGTTCCTGCATGTGCATCTATGTTTTGTTAACTGTTTTTGTTTTTATTGTGCTCCCATGTGTAAACAAATGCCCTTCACTGTTCCCTTTTCCATGTGTTTGTGCATGTACCGTTTGCATGATCGAGCACGCATGTACATAAATAAAAATCTTTATCATTAAATCTTGACTCCTTCAAGGTTAATCTCTCTGAGGAGAGGGACCCTATATATCTCTGCCATAATGAGCCATCAGCTGCCACGCTCCACAGACGAGACCAGAGCTGAGGCACAGAATCACTGTCAGAGCCATGAATTTGTGTCATAGACGCAGACAAAACTAATTGACAGAAAATGCAGTTTGAGCTCTGCTACCACTTCACCCTTTGGAGAGACAAATTGGATGACGAAGGAAATGTAAAAGATGGCAAAGAAGAAGAGGATGCATGTGTAATTGGAGTAGAAACAGTTAAAGAAAGGTCTGGTGTGTGCAAAATGGATGTAGAAAATGTTTTTTTTTTAAATGACAGAAGAGGAGAATAAAAAGAAAAGTGGGTTCATGTATTGGCTCTCCAAAAGAAAAAGGGAGAGGCGGAAACTCTAATTAAGGATAAGACACTCTTTCTGTCTCCCTCCTTTCTTTTGTGTGCCTCAGCAACTTTTGCAGCACTTCTTTTTTTTTCTCATTTACCGCAGTGGCAAGCAGCCCCCCCCCCCCAACTCTCTGTTCAGAGCCTGCAGCATGGGAGAGTGCTGTGCAGCCTCCTCTCCGGGCGTACACTCACACATGCACATACAGAAATGCATACAACCCCACACACACTTGCATTTGTAACTTCTGCATTTTTGGGCACGAATACACATGAACATGCCTAATCATGTGTTAACGCAAAAAGGCAAACGCAGATATTCCACTGTGAAGTGCCCTGCTGGGCAACAGCAGGGTGTGTGGGATGGAGAGATGATGTGATTCGCTCTCTGATCTCTGCTAATGTGTTTGTTTCGGAGGGAAGTAAAGGAGGAGGAATGGGAGGAGTGGGATGCAAAGGAAACAAAAGGGCGATGGGAAAAGAAGTACTCAAACAGAATGAAGGGGTGGAGAAGGAGGATGAGAGGGGAAGAAAGAGCAGGTGGAGGAGAAGTCAGAGAAATGAAGTTGAGAGGGTGGTGACGAAAAAGGGGAGAAAAGTTAAAAAAAAGGAAAGGAGGGGAAAAGGAGGGGAGTCAGGCGAGGATAAGAAATAGATGAGATGCTGTGGATGTCTTAGCTAGGAAACGATTAGCATTCACACCCTGATGCTTCACCCTCATTCTCCCATCGCTCCCTCTATCTTGTCCATCTAAGCCTTTAGGGGTAAAAGATTCACTTTTACACAGGCATGCACACCCACACACACACCCACACACACACACACACACACACACACACAGTGTAGTGCACACTCATTTTGTTAAGGAAATTCTCCTCACGTCATTTTCTAAATAGATTATTTTTACATTGTTTCTCTGTACTGGCTGATTGTCAACAATAGCGACTTCTCAACTGATGTGCAAATGACCCTCACAGCTGACCTCTTTTCAGTTTTCTGTTATTTCCAGGACGTTTGCATCCTCAAATCATAAATATCTCAAACAGTCACTAATGAGCTGTCATGACGTGCTCTGTTTCCTCCTTTCACTTTTATTATTATGATGTTATTCTGTTTTCCTGATGTTATTCTGAGACAAGATTCCTCATCACACCTCATAGTAAATGGTTTTGAAGAGCTTAGGGTGCACACTTACACACACACACACACAAAAACACACACACACACACACACATAGACTAAATGAGTGTGCAGAATACCAATAAACTGCCTCCCCATGGATTGAACACTCACAGTGTAGCAAAAGATAAATCATCATTCAACAAAATGTCCTTTTCTTTTAAAAAGAAGCATCATCTGTGGCCACATGCCCTCCTCATTTCTGACACCACTGTGTGCATTTGTTTTCTCTTTTGCGTCAGTGAACAATTAGCTTCACCCAGATGGAAGAACACTCCACTCCTTCCTTCTAATACGAGGCATAAAGAAACAAATTGTATTGCTACCAGTCCTCTCAACCTCTCTTTGTTCCTGCTGTTTACAAAGTTTTTCAACATTTTTTTAGCTGAAAGAGGCTCTGCAGTCCTAACATGGCAAATATTGCCAAAAATAGCAGAGAGGCCTCACACACCTCACTGAAAGAAGAAGTTCATAAACAATGTAGCAAAAGAAGAATTTACCGCTGGAGAGTCCACTGTAACCTTTTCAGCATTTATATAGACCAGGCTGACACCTTTTGGCTGGGCACACTGTGTTGTTTGTGTCTCTTAGAGTGCTTGCTTAGTCGTTACTTACGGTGGGGTCTAAGACATGTATTAGTAGACACACAGAAATGTAAATTGTGGCAAAGATTTTTTTTCCAGAATACTACTACGTTAACTTCAGGGAGAAAAACATTTGTCACCATTGCATTCCTCCTACAACCACAAGTTAACATGTGACGAAGACCCCACGTGAAGGTCAAATGGTGCCTGATCAAGTTCTGCTTGCTGTCCAATGAGAACAACAGCAGAAGATGGTGAAGCAAAAGACCGAAACACTGAAGTGACAAAGAGAATCAGTTTATTCAAGGTGGACGGGTTGGTCTACAAAGCATTGGATTTTTTTCATTAAAGATGTTTAAAAATGTCTTGTTGGGATGCTCTTATGAGGTCAGAAATGACTCTCACTGCTTCAGTATCTATCACTTGCATGCATCTCTGTATGACATCGAGAGACAACAGCCTTCAAAGACGGACTAGTTTAATGTGTGTGGAAACTGTTAAGGTGTCCCTCGAGGATTATTTAGAGTCGTTGGAGAAGAATACATCAATAAAAACTTTATAATTCAAGGCAGTTTAATGTCATTTCCATTAAAAGAGATTGGCACAGTGTGAGCAAAGAATACTCGACATGACTCAGCTGATTCCTTTATAGCATTAAATTTATGAGTGAACAGCATAAATCCACTGGAATGACTCTTTTTGAACAGATTTTTCTTTGAAGCTCTCTGATTAATTTTAATCATCTACAAAATGTGTCAACATATTTCATGGTGTTATTCCATGTGAATGATTTATGAATGATGCATCGCACACACACACATTTACATAATCTACTTTTTTATCCACAAATTGGCAAAATTTTTGCCCTAACATTAAATCACACACACGCAAATGCACCTCAAAAATGTGTTTACAGTCAGTGACTGTTAATGATTATTTATCTAAGCAGTGTAAAGTAAGAAGAGTGATAAGATTGCTACATATTTATTTGACATTGGTGTAAATTATAGCACAATAGCAGATGAACTCACAAACAGCTAATAGCATTGCTGTGAATTTTAGGTTGTTGATGGGGGTTTGAGCTTTGTTTATGAACAAGGAGAGCAGAGCAGAGGAGAGGTTTTGGTTTGTTTTCCAAAGTCCCTATGTTAAACATTGCCGGAAGAAAACTACATTACCCTCATATTAGCACAAATACAATAGAACAAAATACAACAAAAAACGTTTTTCTTTTTTGAAATACTACGAGAATTCTACAATAAACCTTGCATTTCTCTCAGATCATAAATTTGAAAAAAGCTCACCATCCCCTCCCACAGAGCAAAACAACCCCCCAACTGCCGTACAACAGAATTTTTTGTATATTGTCTATTATTTTATAGCAGGCATACTCCACCCTAGGTCGGGCCTTTAACAGTCCCTCAAATATGCACCAGCTCCACACACCCAGAATTCTGGGTCTTGTCCCTGCGCATCAGCCAGATAGCCGACTTTGCAGAACCAGATGCTAACAGTCTTTTTCTTTGCTGAATACTTTGGGCCAAAAATGAACATATCAAATGAAAAAAACTCTCTTGATCCCTGAAACAAGCTTCTTAAAAGCTCAAAAAGTGATTTCAGCTCAGGACACTCCGCAAACAAAAGAGCGAGGGTTTCAGTCAAAGAGGAGGAGAGGTTTGAGGTTTCCAAAGTCCTTTTATTAAACACTGCTAGCAAAAACACACATTACCCTCATATAAGGGCAAATATAAGGAGCATAAACAAAAAAAAAACTTTTTTTCTTTGAAAAACAACAAGATTTCAACCATTAACTTAACTTTTCTCTCAGATCATAAATTTGCAATAAGCTCTCCATCCTCTCCCACAGAGCACAATAACCCCTAGGCTGCCAACGTACGACTGGAGACTTGTATGTTGTCTATTATTTTATAGTAAGCATACTCCACCCTCAGTCCAGTAAATAAGCGAGGGTTTCAGTCAAATAGGAGGAGAGGAGAGGAGAGGAGAGGAGAGGAGAGGAGAGGAGAGGAGAGGAGAGGAGAGGAGGTAAATAAAAGCAATGGAGGCTAAGAGGGCTGTAGTGGAAAGGTTAGGGAAGGAGAGCGAGCCTGAGGAGAAATCGATATACAGAACGTTGACATAACCTTCTACTCATCCTACTGTATTAACCACACCCTTGTGGCCCCTGTAGACTGGACAACGCACACACACACACACACACACACACACACACACACACACAAACACACAAACACATACAGATACACACTGACACAAAGAGTGCATCCTGTAATGTATCACCCTGGAGGTCACAGGGGACTGTTCGATGTTAAAAGGGAACATGCGTTGTATTGAGGTGACTGCTGTGTGTGTGTGTGTGTGGGTGGGTGTACATGTGTGTGTGTGTATCACTGATCCTTCCCCTCTGTGCAGTAACTGTAACATAAATACTGCTATAATTACAGGTGCTCCTTCTTAATCCCCCCTGTCTTTTTGTTTCCCGACCTTTCCTCCTTTTTGCCTCATTTGTTCCTTCTTTTCCTGCTTCCTCCCTCTCTTTGTCTTCCCTTTACCTTAGTTCATTCCCTCCATCCATTTAAAATGCCATCTTACAGTCTTTTATGTCTTTTTTTATTGCACCTCAGTATCTAAGTGCAATCACCAGGCCCTTTTTGTGCTTTGCTGTCTTTCATCCTGTTTATTTCCCCCATTCATTCACTTTTTCCTCCTCCTCTCTCTGAATCTACAGCTTCTTTCGTTACACATCTTCACTAAACCACTTTGCCTGCTGGTTAACTATTTACACATGACCCCGCCTTAACCTGAATACCTAATGCCTTGCACATGTTGATATAGTACTAAGAGAAGTATCATATGTTGCATTTCCATAAATAGTGCATGCCTGCAGTGTGTCTCCCTATTCACAGAACACACACTCAATCACACTGCTCCCAAAAATCTACAGTCATTCTACAACCAACTTATTATGCCACATGGTCTCATGATGGTAGAGGGATCTCGGAGTGCATGTTCAACACATACATGTGGGTAAATATTGTATGGTTTACTCATAAATTTAAGAACAGATCAGAGACTGGAGCAAAATGTTTCCTTGTAGCATGAAACCTAAGAATCTCACAGTTTTTACAAAAAGTGTGTAAATTAACTGGAGGCTTAAAATCAAATGCCAGATAAATGAACAAGAGCTGAAGAGGAGTTCTGAGTTTCATGTGTTACCAGAAATAACTTCTAAAGTTGCATGTAAGCAAAAAAGAAAAAAAATTAAAAATGCTAAATAGGAAAAAGTAAAACTTGTTTTCTTCACATTCTATGCGATTTTGCTGTGCATTGCTAATAAAATATCTGCCAGTCAGTAATGCTACAGTTACTGACAGGACCTTTTGTGCAACACTTGTACCAAAATATCAGCATCAACATTCCAGCAGTGTGATTTCTGCAGCACTCCAACGCTCTCTGGGTTTTGCATTGCTTCAGGGGATTTAGGCCAAAATGCTGTATGTCTATACATGGTGTGAGCTGCTAGAGCAATTTGCAGACCAGGACCTCACTATCTGCCAACTACAATAAGTACACAGAAGTATGTGGTGGTGGCATCGCTGCAGGAAATGACAAGTCACAGTGACATTACTGACACGTTGTACAGCACCAACAGCACTTAGTGTCCAATATATGGGGACAGCAGACTATAAATACCACCTCAAATATTTATACTAAAATGCTGTCGATATGTGCAGTCATACAATGCGACAAAGGTGGCACCTGTGCTCATATGCTCTGCATTTTCATGACATCTAGCTGTTTATCCGTGGAGATAAAATGAAATAAAAGCAAGTGACAACAGCAGTACAGAAAATGTTTATTTTGAGAAATTAATCTAATAATTTTATGCTTATTGGTTGGTAACACAGATCATCCCATGTGTATGAAGAGTTCATAGTAGAAAGTGTTGCATACACAAGCAGCACGGACATATGTGCTAATATAGAAATACTAATTGAGGCAGTTTTATAAAAATTTAAGAATGTGTTAAAAATGAAAAAACATGGCAAAACTGTTATGTCACAGATTTTTTTTTGTTTTTTTTCAGCCAACAGTTTGGCTTGACAGTGTATATAAAGCACCAGTGTTAATAATAATAGCAACAAAAGTTCTGGTTAAGTATCTCAGTTAGTCATGACAGTGTGACAGCGAGTCAACATGCACAGCACCAGAACCCTGACAATGAAACAGCCGAATGGAGTTAAGCCATCAGAAATGTTATTATTTACACTTGCACTTTTCCTGCTGTGTTACGTGTCAAAATGTCTCCACAGAAAACCAGCAGCAGAGTACTGAGAACACTGTTTGAATGACAAAAGAGGTCCTGCAGGATCAGAAAAACACCATGGCAATTAGTTCAAAAAGATGTAACCAGACACTTTTTGCCACTCGAAGTGTGTCGTTCATGGTTGCTCTACATCTGACCTTGATACACGGTGAGAACTAGTGTTTTGTTGGCATTGCTGTTGCATGAAATTTTCTGGAAGACTGCTGCTTGTCATTAACAACAGCTGCATGAGTCCTTTATAATGAGTGGCTCTTTCTCAGACCTAATTACTCGGCTTTGCACACACATGCTGAGCACACACATGCAACCTCACATTTCCCTAATTCTTCACCAATTAGAGATCCAGCATTTAGCCCCCATTCTGTGTCTCTGACTCTCCTGTTTCCTGCTTTCTCCTCTCTAGTATTTTCCTCTAATTGGTCATCTTAGGCTCTTGGGTCCTTCTGTGAAAATCTACTTTATACTTTGGTTTCTCATGTTCAGTCTTTAGCTTTTATCACTTGTTTGCTTGCTGTCTTGTCACACCCCGCAGGCTCTAACATTAAGCAGCGTCTGACAATCACCACTTACCCAGTATGTGTCAGCTTTTTGTAAAAGGTCATTTTTCACCCCTGGAATATTCAAGGCTGGACAAGTTTGTTTTCCCTCTGTACAATCTGGCGTCTAATCCAACAAGCTCGGCGAGATCTGTCGTCCCATTAGCCTGTACGGACCAGTGGTTTGGTCCTAATGAGCAAGTTGTGCAGCCAAGTTGCAAGTGCTCTGTTAGTCGGACAAAGTACAGGTGAAATTTCATGTTCTCTCCATTCATGCTCCTTACGACTCAATCTGTATTCTCAATTTCAGAAAAGCCTGCAGTCAATACACATTTTATAAACACTGGCCTCTATGTTTTTTAGACATCGATATAAAACCTTAACAGGCTTAACATTTGTTTGTTTCAACTATATTCCAAAGGCTGGTTAGTTTTTGTGCTGCGTCTTCTGTGGCAGGTATCGACTCACTGATTTGTTTACGCCTGTTGAAGGTCATTTCATTCATACTCATGCATAAATATGGCCCTCTAAATGTTAGCTTAGCCCTCTGATATTTAAGGCTCTAATGGACTGTTCGACTCAGACGTAGTTGGGATGAGCGTCAGCTCCGCTGTGCAGAAGTCTGCTGTGCTTGACCTTTTAACTCCCCTCTCACAATCAGTGGAAATCTAGATACCTGCAGAGAGGAAAAACAAATACCAGGGACAGAAAGTAAGACACAAAACACACTTGTGGAGTTCCTTTAAAACCTGATATTTATGATGTTATCTTTAAATGTCTGGTTTGTTTGAGTATTTGTTTAGCTGAATACTTGGGAAATATTTAGCGAAAGAAGTTTCAGAAACGTTCCATTTCTGGAATTTATTTTCTATACCGACTGGCTGTTTTACCACCATACAAACCTGGTATTGAGACCATCTCTAAATATCTTAGCTATTTAGTATCAATGTTGATCTTTATCATTTGGAACTTAGACTGTCTTATTAGGCCAATCTCCCCTATACTTAAACATAAATTAGTATTGAAAGGCAAAAATAAAGTAAAAGTTAAAGGAGATGAAGTCACTGTAAAATGACAGCTTAAATAATAAGCCTGCTGTCAAATACAGTTTATTAGTCAGGCAGCTTCATTTTACAATCCCAGATCACATTTGATTGGATGTATTCATGTTCACACACCAGAGAACATTGAATGATTAAAATTATGTTCCAAAGAAAGAAATGCATCTTAATATAAAGTGTGCAGAGGGTAAAAATTTAGTGTGGAGCAGAATGACCCGGCATTAACTGAAAATACTTATTAAAATCTAAGCACACAATAATGACCAAAAACTTTAGATTACAAGTAGTTTAAGTGTAATAAGTAAAGTTGAACACAAATCAAACAGGTACAAATTGTTATTACAGAGGCAAATCAGGTAACTAAATGAGAGAGGGAGGAACTTGTCTTAAAAATAGACCATTGCAGGATTAATACTGTGGAAATATTTTTTTGAAAAAATGCGGAAAAAAATGTGATTACTAGTTTCACATTTTGTTACTTTTAAAAACTTCTTTTCCACTCAGTGAATCTGGAAAGTTCCTAGTTCCACCCCAGCCGCCTCCTTTCTATTATCGATTGTCTTTCATCTGCTCAACATTGCATTTAAGCCACACCTAAACAGTTCAGAAAGCTCCCTTCTGTGGGTTGTGGTTTTTAAGAAGGGGGAAAAAAAAAACTCTGACGCTGCATTCTGCCATGGCCTCAGGAGTGGGATGAGAAATATTCCAATTAATCAGTAAAGTGGGGGAAAAAAAGGGAAAATAAACCCTTAAGTTAGGTCCACTTCACGTCCCCTTTAATCAAATCCACCCCAACTTCCCTTTAATCACAGCAATTTTCTTTAATACTAAATGCTAAATAAAGCCTGGAGGGCGCGAGAGACCAAGGGGGCGAGAAAATCCCCGGGAGATGGTCTGTCATCAGTTGAGCCTGTTACTGGAGTGGAAAATTAACCTCTTCATAGACACCTGACGAAGAGACGGAGCGAGGTAGAGATGTAGGTTCAACATGCATTCACAGTGCATCTTGTCATTTGTATGCATTGCAGCATCAGCCCTAGTTAAAAATCATGCATTTGTGCATTTTTGTGTGAGCTCATTTTCTTTTTCCCCCTAATAAGCCTCTTTTACTAACATCCCAACCTTGCACCTCGACCACTCCTCTCTCTCTCTCTATCTCTCTCTCTCTCTCTCTCTCTCTATATATATATATATATATATATATATATATATATATATATATATATATATAT
>JAQNCA010000011.1:8052355-8073743 GCA_029783725.1 Acanthurus tractus
GTGTGTGTGTGTGTGTGTGTGTGTGTGTGTGTGTGTGTGTGTGTGTGTGTGTGTGTGTGTGCATGTGTGCGTGTGTGTGCGTGAGTGTGTGCGTGAGTGTATGTGTGTTTGTGTGTGGGCTAGTTTAATCTGACGGTGCAAATGATGTTTGATGTTAATGAAATGTTTAATGGTGCCATGGACAAGTGCATGGATCCACTTGCACAGAAACACACACACACACACACCTACATGCAAAAACACAAGTGCAAACAAATGCACAGACTGGATGTGTGTGCGTGTGCACATACATATTGTCATATTTATATGTGATTTCACACAAGTGCACCATCACATGCAGGAACATTTACACACACACACACACACACACACACACACACACACACGCACACACACACATGCACACACAATGGCATTACAAAAGGTCCCTGTCACATTAAACAAAGGTGACAGAAAACCACTGTCACACGCATCCCTCCATCATCCCTCCGTCCTGAGACTGTCAGCACTGGAAAAACAAAAGCTTTGGTTGTTTGATCAAAGGCTTACAATGCTCTGTGTTTATGGTTAAGCTCCACAAATTAAAATTTTGTCACTTTCCATTAAACTGTGTTTTTACATTTAAAGTGGATAACAAAATGCCAAATAAAGAGAGAATATGTTGTTTTGTTTTTGTTGTTGTTAATGGGTGAAATGCATGTTAATTTAAGTCACAGAACAATTTGTGCTTTGAGCCCTGCTCAGTAATTTATGCTCTGCCAGCTTACAGATGTATTTAGCCCTGTTTTTAGCCTTTTACACTGCCTCAGCTTTGCAGGGTCAGAGTTCTATGATTTACAAAGACCTGAGCAGCTGGAGAGCAGCTAGGGGCTCCTCAGGCACGGCTCCTTTTGGTTTGCCTGGGGCATCAGTCCACAGATAAGGTCCTTGAGGCCACAGTGATTGCAGGTTTTCATTCTGCTGAGCTGCTCTCATTTTGGCTGTCAAATCAGGGTCTGGTTAGGACCTGCACAACAGGTAAATGCAATGTATGAAATACTGTATTTGAGAATTAGTTGTGTAAGGTGTGACGACTTGAAGTGTTTTGTAACACTCAAGGGAGCTTCTCCTTGCTTTGAGTTGAGGGGTATAAGCTTTTCCTGTATTATTTTCATAATTTGAGGCTGAGTATTACAGAGAATAACTGCTATTTGCTGGAGGATTGCTTGAATCTAGCATGTGTGTGTGAGTGTGTGAGTGTGTGTGCGCGGAGGGTACACCCTCCCTACCTGCCCCCATGTTGTTAGGCGCCTTTGAGTGAAGCACTTAGCTCTGAACTGCTCCAGCTGAGCTACTTGTTATTAACAGTGAGGTGAAGCTCCCAGGTGTGAATGTGTCTGTCATTGAGAGTAAAAAACAGGCTCAGCAAATCCTGCTTGAGTAAATCAGATTTTACAGAAAGAAAATCCAGGGGAAAAATGTGTTGCGGTAGAGAGTAAAAGATCTTATTTGTCCTTGAAAGCAGCAGCAGCAGCATGAGTGCAGCCTGATAGGAGGGTTGAGGTAAAGAAGAGACTGCATAGAAAAGAAATTCAGAATCATGACAAAAATTGCCTCTCACAGAAAATGCATTTACAAAGAGACCATCACACACACACACACACACACACACACACACACAAATACAAATACATTAAGCAGTTAACACATGCAAAGACAATAGGAGAGTAGGAAGTAAGAAAATGCTGGGAGAACACAAAAAGAGCAAGCAAGATAGCAAAGTGGAGCAGGTAGGAGGAGAGAGAGGAGATAAGACTGATAGAACAAAAAGTAGTAAAATGCATGTAGAGGAGAGTCATTAATCTTTGAGATGCCCCTTCCTTTCTTGCTCTAAATTGCCTGCTATTTATAGGTTGTCGGCATGGCTGCACCCGGGTGTTGAGAATGTTCTCATTGGTCCACAGAAAGGTCAGAGGTCAAGTGATTTAACTCCAACAGCAGACTGTGTCTCCCTAAATATGAGTGTATGTATGTAGGAGAGAAAGAGATTTAAAAAAGGGGGGGGCATGAAATGATTTAACTTGGCTCTGAAAGTGTGTCTCCTGCGGCTTCATTATCCAAGCTGGAGAATCAAACACTGAGGCAGCAGAATCACCTTTTAATGGGACTATTTTCAGCAAAATGGAAAGAAATGAGGTTAAGGAAACACCCACACACGTCCAAGTGAAATAAAACATTTACAATCAGCAATAATGCAGCTTATTCTTTATAGAGGTGCCAGGACAATTTTTTTTCAGGTAGCAGCACAGTTTGTACACTAAGTAGTGGTTTGTGCACATCCATTCAATGGGAACTTTTTATGACAGAATTTGTCTAATAAAGCCCAGTGGAAGGTCAGTATATATCTTATACAGCAACAGGCTGAACAGGACTATTTCTCTGTTCAAGAACTCAGGCTGGGAAGAAGCACTGAGCAGTGATGTGCTTGCAGCAGGTCCAAACATACATTTTTGAGACTAATTATTCCTAATTTTATACCTTGATCACCATCAGCATCTGAGTTACACATTTTTTTGGTACCACTGGACAGCAGGCAGTGACGACCAACACTTAATGTAAAGACTCATCATCACTGATGTGAAATGTGTTTATGTCCACGACCCAGAGACCGGACAGAAGTCATCACAGTGGGAAAACCAACAGTCATCAAGACCAAAGGAAGCATGTCATTTCAAGAACACAACCAAGGCCGAGCCTTTTTTTTTCTTTTTTTTTACATTCACATGGTTGTGCAACATCGCTTCATCCTCAGGATCAGACTTGTAATGCCCAGTACAACTGTGACACTCTGACGTTTCTGAAAGGAGAACATTTGGTGCAAACAATCTGAATGGTAGCGTGCTGACAACTGGGCTCTCCAACATGACTAATCACTTGCTCAGTTTGTCGCCCAATACAACTTAGTTGCTGCTCTCCCCCCTCCGACATCCTACACCAGATTTGGCTCCCTGAGACCTTTCCTTCTCCAAAGTAAAGTTTGGTCTCTTAGTCTTAGTCGTTATCCACGACTACGACTAAGAGACCAAATGTGTACACATCAGTGGTCACAAAACCTGTTTACTGCTGTAACTCAGAAGCTGATGATGATCAAGAAATTTTACTTATTCATACTTACGTTAATGTTTGCACCTACATGCACCTGAAGTATGGCACTTTGTTAGAAACAGAAACAGACTAAAAAGTTTCTGATGGAATTTCATTTGTAATTTTATTTAATTTGTATACTAATACTGTATTTAGGATATTTGCTCCAAATGCTTCTGGATCTTGATTTCTAATCAACATTGGTTTTGTTTGTTAAAGGAAATGGTCAGATATGTTTTGGCTCCTGATAGCTTAAGTCAAGTCAAACAAAAAAAAAACAACTATTGAGCAGAGCAGAACAAACTACAGCCATTATCTTGGATGGCTTAAAACATTTAAATTAGTGTTTTTGTAAATCAGATTTTGATTACAGTTGTGAAGTGGCTGCACACTACAGTTTTATGCATTTAAGCCTGTTGTAACTCGGATTTTCTGGGCCACTTTTTCTAGGCTCCTCATTTCTTATGCACTTTGTGAGTGTGCATGTGTGTGTGTGTTTTATCTGCCCTTTTGATATCTTTTGACATCTGGTATGAAACTTATGTTTAGTAACAAACAAATAAGAAAACTGAAGCAGTCACTGAAAATTGTCTGGAATAATACTCAAGCATTTTACAACACAAACATTACAAAGATATGAATCATACTTAAGAAGACCTTAAGGGCTGTACAACTCCTTACAGGTGTTATCATTTATTCTGGATAAAGAGGTTCTGATCAGGTTAAAACTGCTCAAGCAATGCTGGTCCGGATGCAAGTTGATCAAATTTACCGCACCAATAAGAATCACCATCAGGTTGTCCCACAGATGCCATTAAAATCTAGAGGAAGATGTCAGTCACACACATCTGTTCAAACCCACACAGACCTGAGGTTAACTTAATGCCCAATAGAAAATATAGACAATATTATGTCCATGGCCAACCTAAATTAATAATAAATGGATAACGAGTCAGGAATATCTGTTTCCACTGAGGGAATATGTAAATTAATACATCCAAGGTGGGGGACTAGGAGAAAAGGGGACACCTTTTCTGCTAGGAGATCTTGGTATTTAAATTTTTAAACTAAATTATTCAAGTTTTCTTTCATATTTTTGAATAATAAAGAACCTGAAGCCTCATCCTGCTGAGTGTCCAGTGGGTTCAAGGAGCCGACAGCTCTCGCAGTCACATCCTTCAAGGAGAGATTTTATTTTTTAAACAGCTGCTACAAATGAATTTCAGGGAGTGAAAATCCACGTGGAGGCTTAAAAAGTTTCCAACTCCCTCATCAGTGTGGTAGCCTGGTTTCGTGCCAGGCTCGGGCTGTCAGTGTCCTGAAGGGACAGCTGTTGTCACGACAACCACAGCACATGTGAAGGCCAATCAGATGAAAACCCCCGGCCTGTGTCAGGTCCCATGATGTCTGCGCTTCACTCGCAATAAATTGTTTGTGAGTGTGTGTGTGTGAGTGTGAGTGTGAGTATGTGTGTGCGTGTGCGTGTGTGTGTGCATGCGTGTGTGTGTGTGTGTGTCGGGTAACAACAAGCCTGCTGGCTGTGGTGTCCATCTTGGCTGTGTCATCGTATACAGACCTGTCTCTGGTGATGGTATGTGACACCAATCTCTCCTCTGCCTGTGTGTGTTCTTTGTCACATGTGACATGAAGACTTTTCTAGACTTCTCATGCATTAAATTGTCTCTTTTCAGGTGAAAGAAATGTGTGATTTTGTGAAAATATGGACAATATCTTGTCCATAATATAATGTCCATGTGTTCTGAAGCCAGCAGGGACAGTGGGAACAGGCAGCCTGTGTTTTGTGGTTGTCATTGATCATGCAGACAATGATGTTGCTTTAATTGCATCTATGAAAATGTATCCTGACGGCATGAAAGTGTGTGTGTGTGTGTGTGTGTGTGTGTGTGTGTGTGTGTGTGTGTGTGTGTGTGATTCTCGCTCTTTACACGATGTGGAAAGTTGGCTCCTTATTTGACCTCACAGACTGCAAGGCAAAAAATAGGACACCACAGTAAGTACACATTAGTGCACAAACACACTCACACAAATACACGCACACGCACACTCACACATACACACACTCTAAAGATTCATCTCAACCTAGCTTAGGCACATTAAGATACATGTTTGATGTGGTTGCAGTGTGAAACAGGGTGAACTGTTCGCCGTTATATAACCTGCTGCTATGACTGTGTCCAGTAGGTATAGTTGTGGCAGGCTAAAGAGAAAAAGGGATCTAGTGACATTATGAACATTATGGATAACTCTATTAAGCTGCCAACTTAACCTGGAGGAACAGAAACAAAGGCAGACTTCAGATTTTGAGTTTGAGAGGACGGCACATTGCAAGACACTGTCAAAAACAGAAGAGACTGATTACCTAGTTTGTTTCGCCCACCACTAAAACTTGTACATGTTCACTCTTTCAAAAAGCAATGACCAAGAGTGAGTTGGCCAACTGGATGACCAGGTTCTTGTGTTGAGCTAACCAAGCTTACCATTAGAGGCAGCTAATTGGACTAGGGCACAGTTTTATGTCAAATGTAGAAAAGAGAAGGAGAGGCACTCGGTTATGAGCTTGCTAGCCTCAAAGGTAAAACAAATCATAGCCTAGTTTAGCAAAGCAACATAACACTGCTAAAATTTAATCAATACAGTTCTGTGATATTGTTTTAAGGCCAATTATACTCATTCCCTGTAATATTTTTCCTGCAAAGACCTGTCCCTACTCTGCCTCTGATTGGCTTACACTTTAACCATCATATCAGTAATCTGTCTCTAACCTTTATCAAGCAAAGAACACAGACCAATCAGAGGGATTGTGAGTTGGGCTTTTCAGGGAGCTAATGGTGTGTCAGAACAATGGGCTGAGTGGTAGGTGAAGTGGCAATTAATGTCAGTACCGGCAGCTAAAGGCCAAACTAAGTGGAACTGGACCCATTCAATCTGTTTTAGTGAGATAATAATATATGACAGCATCTTAACATAACCCAATAACAAGGGCTCAATAATAATTCACTCCTTTCCCAGTGGTGTTATGTAACAGCAGCTACACATTTATCCACTTATGTTGAAAATGACAAATTACCTGTAAAGATTTCCTCTTGACAGCTCTGTACTGCAGGTGCTTAAGCTAACACTAGCTTCACAGAGTGATTCGGAGCTTGTGACCGTTCGGTGTTTCACCAGCTGTTCATTGTTTGCACTATATTACTAGATTCATACAGTAACCAGCTGTTAATAGGTCCCTGAGAGTGATAAGCCATGATCATTTAGAGTCATGACTGTTTCCAGATGTCACAAGAACTTTATTTCCATCTACAGTACCAAAACTTGAACTCATTCCAAGACCACGAGATGTAATAGACTGCTTTTGGATGGGTGATTGAGATATTCAAGACCTGAGGTGGAAGAAGTCAACTTTTAAAACATCTGGCACATTTAATTATCAACAAAGTGCCTTCCTACATTTACACACTAAAGCCTCTGACAAAACAGCCATGATTGAAGACCAAGCTGAGACAAAGACTGACTTTTATGTCGCATCTGAACCTAACAGTTGAGTGTATGTAACATGTATGTTCTGTATATGTTCTTGTATAGAAGATAATGCACGAGGGGTAAACAGTATTTGTTAGTTGTATTTGAAAAAGGAAACTCAAGAACTGGAATAGCATGTTTTTTTTTTAAAAAGTCATATCAGCGGCTTTTGTTTGCAATTTTTTGTTTGCAACACAAACAGTTGTAGATGGTTTCTTGATTTAATGTCAACTGCTTCTAGTGTAAAATAAACTCTTAATATGGATATGAATGGCAGTAATGTAGTCAGTTTTCAGGCTTTTGGTTTTTAAAGAAAGGAATAAGAGGCAAAGGAGAAAAATATATAGAAATTACACTTGAAAGAAAATTATGGATACCACAGCAAAAAAAAAAGAAAACAGAAGGGGGTTCTCCCAGACCTGGGTGAAGAAGCAAAGGTAAAGAAATACTGTGATTTTAGCAAACTTTATCTCATTTATTTCCTGTCCAGTTTCACAATTGAAAGGAATCCAGTCCAGTCATCTGGAGATAAAAACACTAGCTGCTGGTCACTGTATAACTGTGTGCAAACTACGGCAGCAGATGCAACGTGCAGAATTGTTGAAAGTCACTAACAAGTGCCAACTAGACCTAACGATGCAAGATTCACTGCAAAAACTGGGGCAACATCACTTACTGCCCAACAGTTGTTGATGCTGACCATCTGCTTGGTGTATCAGTGCATTTTGTCCTGCAGATCTCCTCAAAAACTAAAGTTGGCAGCATATAAACTGACAGTGCTAGCCCAAACAATAACAACAGCACTTAACTACACTTTTTCCATTTACACTTCATGCATCTTGGAGGGATCAAATAACTTACTCAGGAGCAGGTGTAAATGCTTCCAAGAAGAATTGGAGAAGAAGTGAAATTTGATGCATTTTAGCCAGTTGTTTCAAAGGTGAGAATGCATCTGACCTTTGAATGATCGCTGTGAGTGGGGGAACGATGCGTTGGCTAAGAATAAACAATAATGTGAACGGTTTCAGTTTGTTGTTTTGCTGTGTTCATTAGATAATGTCAAGACATGGCTGACAATAAGAAACCTTTTTATCCCTCCATCTCACAAACCCCTCCTCCTCCCTTTCCTCTCCTCTTTTCCCCCTCAGCGTAAACTCTTCTTCTACACTCACACATGAAATCTCTCTTGATCACATCCCCTGCAATCGAAGCACTGCTTGGAGCTTTTGGAACTTTTTTCAGTTAAGGACAAAAAAGCTGTAGAACAAATTATACATACTTACAAACACACACACACACACCAACAAGACACTATTTATCAAATCAATGTACACATTTAAGAATGACTCTGCATAATGACTTCACCATTTTGCGCATACGAACAGGCACATGCAGTCATGCATGGATGTCCTCACACATGCAGTGCTACTAGAGGTGCAGCACTGCCTCCTAATGACTATCTTGCTTCCTTAGTTACTCTCCTCCATCATTTTTATGTCAAAACCCAGCCTGTGCTCTTCTACTGCTGTTACCTCATTTGTCCTCCTTTTATTAGTGTGTGTGTGTGCCTACATAATAACAAAAACTCTTTGGGATCAAGCTGCCATGTAATTTGTCACTATTTTCTCATATTTCAAGATATGTGCCCTTCTATAAGACATGTTCCTTCCAGTAACTTTTCTGAGAAAACTTCTTTATTTTCACTCTCTCTAGGTCATGCTTGAGAGGATGAGTTAAAGGGAGCGCAATGGATCTCTCCAACACACCCAAACACACATCACCCCTGTCAGGCTATAGGTGACTGCCTGCATGTTCTCACAGTGGCTGCTGCCGTTGCTGCTCTTGTAGTTTGTTGTTGAAGCTGTTATTTTAGCTTTCATTTGGATGGAACCGTCTGGGGATGGTGAGCTGAATCAAATATTCATGATAGCAAAGAAAGAAACATCAAACTCTACAAGCCTACTTCCAGCACACATACTTACTGTGTGGCAGGGAATAGAGAAAATGGAAAAATGTCTTCAGAAGGTGTTATTGTGTGTAATTCTTGAGTTTAGACATTGTAGTCATACTCAGATTGGGGTTTGTGAGCCTTAACAAGAAATGAAGTTTTTTTTGTTTGTTTGTTTTACCACAAAAGCCAAAATCATTCTGCTTCCTACATGGATAATAAACTGAATTAATTCTGAAGAAAGCTTGGGTTTGCTGTGGACATGTTCATTTTCTTTTCTGTGGTGTCACAAGCTTTGTTCTCTTGGTTAAACTACTTAGCTTTTTGAAGCTATGTATTATCAGGAAAGAAACCCAACCTGACCATTTGATTTCCAAGTCCATGTCTCTTGGCTCAGAGAACCTGAAATAATATGCCTTTTTTCTATTTAACGCTTTACTGTTGAAAGCTTGCTTCTTGAAATATTAATGCTAAATCTTGTCAAACAAGGATGTTGCATTAACATTCTTAACAGAGACATCTTTGTATCCTGCTGCTGCTCTGCTTAGTACTATGCCGGTGTTATACTTTTTAAGCAGGCGGAGTGCGGCATGTTTAAAATGGACCATAAACTTATTCTTTGTGACATCTGAAAAGCTCTGTGTCACAAAAAAGTTGTGGAAATAATAACTCCAAAATGGGATGTGGACAAAATTAAACACAAGAAAGTCAATATAGACAAATGGAGAAGTAAGCAAAGCAAATTCTAAATCAGATGTGAACAATTTGTTTGCATTGCAGAAAAGATTTATGTAGCAATTACGATTTGAAATAGTGACCGATTAAACATTTCTCACTTGCAAAACCACGAACTGTTTTGATTTCAGCTGCCTGCAACTTAATGAATAAGAAATTATTCACTTCTCCAGGTCTGACAGTTAGCACCCTCAGTAACAGCAGCCAGTCTAATCAATGGACGTTTTATATGAAAGTGGTAAAAGTTTTCTAGTCTCACTTTGATTTCCCGTGTGGAGCATGTAGATGTTCAGTGTGTGAACAGTACCATAATACATAATGATAGTACATTTGCTCAGATATTGTGATTTGAAAATTCAAAAACTTCTTATCGAAAGTTAGGTGAGAATAAATAATATGAATCTTCTGCCAGCAGCCTTGTAGCTTAGCTTCAGGAAAATAAACCTCAATAAACCAGCTTGTCCTGTTTATATTTAAATTGTTGTATAGATTAAATTCGTGGGATTTAGAAGTGTTAAGAAGTGATAGTAGGTGGATTTTGTTACCAGCTGAAAAGAGTTAGCTCTGCAGTTAGCTCTTTCCTCCAATTTCCTGCCTGTATGTATGCAATCTAAGCTAATCAGCTTAATTGATAAGAGAGTGCTATCAAACTTTTCTTTCCACTTTCTGAGGAATAATTAAATTCTGGACACATATGAATTACTGCTTTGAGGACTTAAATTTGACTAGAAAATGAGAATGTAGAACTCAAAGTAACAATATATAATTTCTGGAAGGCTCATCAACATCAAATGCCGTGAAAGACGCTCATGGGAATTAATTAATTAAAACACAGTGTTGTCTTAAATTATAACTTTTTAGACTTGATGTAGTCTGTATGAGACTTTACTTTCTTAAGAGTTTGTTAACCTTCATTATTTAATCTGACAATGAGTTCTCACTTAAAGCAGCTAGAGAGTGACAATTTAATTATCCATCCCGCCTACTTCATTTTTAGCACGAAAGCTTTGGTAGCAGTTTTGTCTTCAGTAATCAAAGAAATGTGCCATTTTAAGACTTAAACTCTGCAAGCTGAACAAAAATTGCTTGTATACAGGAGTTGCATTGATTTCACACTTGCCCCTGTTTATGCGGGAATTCCTCTAGCCTGCAAAGGTCTAACCAGAACCCAAAATACCAGATATGTTCAGATTGCTAATAAAAATGTTTACCTTCAACATATCATAAAACAGCCTTTGACACTGATGGGGTGGCTGAAGTTTGTTTTGTCAATACTGATGTCCTCTTAGATGTTCAGCAGGATACAGTCAGGTTGATGTTGACTCATAAATGATATCAAATAACCAAATAATTAATGTCAACTAAAAAATTTAGAATTAATTTTGTCTTTAGGAGATGACAGTTTTTGTACCAGATTGCTGAATTTCTTCTGACTCTCTTAGTCTTTTTTTTGCTACTCTGCACAATGGACATCAACGGGTTATCAATATCCATGGCCTTAAGTTGCCATCACAGTGAAACTGTGCTTAATGCAGCTGTCTGCAGAACATTGACTGTCATCACTGCAGATGCTCACATTGTTAACAGCATAGTTGTCGTAGTATAATTGTTCTTGGTGTGGACATCCATCAAAAACCCTTGCAGAAAATAAAGCAGATATAACAACATGTTACACATACAGTCATGTCTGTGAGAAAAAAGGTATAGAAAAACTTTTGTATTTGTATTTGTTTTCCTTTTGCGGTGCACATTTGTGGTACAAAAATTATGCATTTCTATAACAGCTGACAAGCATAGCCTCCTCTACTTTCTTCCAGCCTGTGTGACCTATCTTCATTTTCAATTATGAATATGGTCTATGTTACAGCCTAATGCAGCAGCAATGAATTAACTGCAGCAGGGAAAATCAAATTTGTAGTACCAGTGGCCCTTATGGCTCACTTGGTGACTATAAAAATACTGAAGCCTAAAGCAGGATGGCAAGAATTATTATTATCTGATACATACACACGTGCACACACACACCCACACACACAAAACACATAAGTTATGTATACAACCTGTGCACTCTGTTGATTTTTCCACAAAATGCATTTTTCCTGAATTAAATAAACAATTTAATAAACAAAATAGTTTTAATATAATTATACCTGCCTGTTAATTTGTTCAAGAGGCTAAATTCAGGTGGTTCAACATATTAAAATAGACCAATACTTTGTATTTAAAAGAAAATAAATTTAAAATTAGCTAAATGTGACTGACTCAGCAGCTAAATGATGTCTGATGGCTGATATGTAAAAGGATGCACTCACAAATGAGAGGTAAGCAGAGGCACGAGTGTGTATGCGTGTCAGCATATATGTATTTGTGTTTGTGTATGTGTATGAATAAAAGGGACACATGTTCATGTGTGGCTTAGAGGTGAAATGAGACATGATATTTTATGTTTTCAATGTCCAGAGCTGTTCAAGTCAAGTTAATGCAAAATGCTGTGTTGTCAATAGTCAGCCTGTCACTCCACATTACTCACTCTAAAACAAGCAGACACGTAGAAGACACACACTTAACTCACACATTTCCTCACCTATCTAAAAGTGTATTTCTACATTTTTTTTTCAAATTTTTCTGAGGATAAACTTGCCCAATTATCTGTTTAAGTTGCATGGGTGTTGGACTGGATCACTTCAACCCTAAGAAAAGAAAAGCCCACACATACCTTTTACTTAGCAATACCATTGATTGGTCCTCACTAACATTTCAGTTTCTCTGACCCTTCATCAAGAGTGGGAAACACTTTTAATGACAACAGAGAAAACACCTCTGATTAAGGTCCAAACAGGCTGAAACGTCAGTGAAGAGCAATCAATGGTGGTGCTAAGCAACAGCATTGTGTGGGATTTTTTTTCTAAGCATCAGTACTCTTTAAACAATAGAAAAACAACTAAATGTCTTCGCTGTCTTCTTCTCTTGGTCAAAAAAAGACAATATTGTATATCACAGCCTAAATCTTTATGGATTGGGAAATAGTGCCGTTTGTCAAATCATTAATCTTCTGTTACTCTGATCACCTCTGCTGTGGCTTAACACAACTGCACTCATTATTAAATTACTCATATCTGCGTATTTTTCAATGTCTTGGAAGCATTGTTTTTATTGTCTCATTGTTGCCACAAATGCTACCTTAATTTTACCTTGAGGCAACTCATATGCTGCTGAAAATTTAGAAACATCAGACCTTCTTCCCTCATTTTACTCTGTGCATCACCTGCCATTGTAAATGTGTCACTTTAAGAGAACTTAAGTCCACTGTATATACCAGATAGTAAGCAATCATTGTTAACAAGCCATTACAGAGTGATTCTTCATTGCCATAACTCAAGAAAGGTTAATTGCGTAAATTACATAACCCGAGCAGAAAGTACTGATTGTGCAGATGTTCAACTTCTGGCAGGTATGCATGGCTGGCAAAAAAGAAAGGGAATCCTCAACAGAAAATATAAAGCTGATAAATTAAACAGCTGCAGCTTAATTGGCCACGCTCTTGCCATGGCTCTAGTATCAGAACCTCTTGAAATTTTTAGTACTTTTTCAGACAGTGGGTTGAAACAGAGGTTGACTAAAGCCGGCTTGCCATTCTACCTGGCAAATGTAGCTTTTGGCTTCAGATATAACAACTTTTGCTGGCAGACTTTATGAGTTAAAGGTAGCTAGCTAGTTATTGTAAGCTAACATTGGATTCATGATTTGTTTGAGAACCCATATTATATGCTCATTAATTTTTATTTTTTTTTATTAACCTAATATATTCTGCATTATTATTTCTGGCTTGTTGGATCTGGAGATTAATCTTAGGTACTGCTGTATATAGTTTGTAGTGAATATACAACTGTTTGCAGATTACATTAAAAGAGACAACACAAATCTTTTCAAAACCCTCTATCTGTGTTTAGTTACTACAGCCCCATGAACACTGCTTGGGTAGGTATATTAATTCAAAACTTAATTAGCCTGCTGTGTTCTGTTATTGTTGTTATGGTTACAATTAAAAACAACCTTTAGTGACCCAGATGGATGATGCATCCTAACTTCCTCTCACTTTTAAAATTTTTTACCTAAATCCCTGATGCAGGAGCTGCCATACTGGCTTGATGATCTCATTCAGTCAGTTCCTGAACAATGCTGATTGGAGGATGGAGCAGTAAAACCGAGATCCCAACCATAAACACAGGGTTAGCTGTCAATCACTACAATACTTTTCTTAGCATCGACAACTAATTAAATCCAAACTTATTTGAAGATAAACGTGAACATACACCAGAGTGATAAGAACTACCTAAAAAGACAGAAAACATCTTCGTGGAAAATTTATTTGACATACACTCTGCTTCATTAATTTGGTCAATGTCCCTTCTATTAACATGGAGCGGGTGGGATTAATGATCTGTACTGCAGCCAAATACCAAGGGGAAATCAGATGTTTTGGCTTCACTTTTTGAAGAAAGATGTTGTCCATCTTTGTACAGTCGCTGCCGTAGACACACCTTCCTCCTTCAGATAATCTCGATGTTTTGGTGATCTCCTGACTCTTTTTTAGCCTATCAAATAGTTCATACACCTTGAACTTTACAATAAAAGGGTAAATCAAAATGAATAAATAATGTGCACGCATAATCTGAAGCATAAGGTGATTTATGTTTAAAGGATTTGGTCCTGTCTTTCCTAAGAGAATGTCTCTTGTATATAACAGTGGTAACTTTAAAATGACTGCACACTAATCTTTTGGTACTATTATAGACAGAATTTAGGCCCCTACTTATCCAGACTGCTTTTTGATGGTTAAGACATGATTTCAGTGTTATTGAAATTGAAAAAAAGGATAAGCCTTGAAATGTCATCTTTGTAAACTTACATGCACACAGCAAATCAGCATGACTGAACCATCAGCTGGCCTGATGTGCCATAACCTGTAAAGCATCTCCCTCTAGTGTTGAAACACTAGAATCCATTTACCAAATTTCTGACAGAGATTAAAGCATCCAGAAGCAAGCAGCTGAGATAGGAGGAAAGCTGAGAACTGAGACTGAGACAATAAATTGTTCCCATATTCTGTTTAAACAATACATAATTTCAAGAACAAACACACACACAAACAAACACATGGTACTATTTTGTGCATTTATTCTGTACATTATTTTATGTATTTATCTGAGTCCCTTGTCTCCATAACAAAAACACACATTCTGTGTTTGTTGTTCATGTAACTACAAACAAAAGCAGCGAGGAAGAAAGTCTTTCTCTGTGCCTAAGGTTTCACATGACATTTCAACCACATGTCAAAGGTGCAATCAACAAGATTTCATTTTCCAGTATGATTTCATGTGTCGCCCTGAATGTGCAACTATTGACCACCAGGGTTATTATAATCAACTGGAACTAAAACAGAACTAAATTTTAAAAAAATGTCCGTAAACAAAAACTAAAATAAAATAAAATAAAGTAAAACAATGTCACCTGTTTACAAAGCTAACTAAAATAGGTTTTAAAAACTTTAACCCTCTTTTTAACCTGAGGTATTAGGTTCATTTATTCATTGTCATATCATATAAGGTTGCACAGTGACATGAAAGTTGTAGCCCCTTAACACTACACACACACACACATATATTGCCTACACACAAGCATTTTAATTGAAAGCTTTCATTTGCACATTTTGAGTATAATTTTGTACAAATATTTAGCCCAACGGGTGAAAAAAATCCTTATTTTATCTTTAAAAAATGTACTCTTCTTGATGTACCTAATGGTACTATTTTTTTTACATTTGTCAATTTATTATTTTATATCCCAGACGTTTTTTACCCTGCAGAAACTTGTTTTCCCCACAAACATTAATGGCACTGCACGATATTCTGTATTGTCTCTCACAAAAGGCAAAGATTAATTTTAATCTTTGATACTGTCACATGTAATCATTGATTGTGCATTCAGCCAGCAATGACAGCTCTAATAGACTATGCACAACATTTTCACAAAAATTTGATCACTATAGTTTACAAAGGGAAACTGATCCCCTTTTAAGTTTGAAACAAGGATGCAGTGGTTCAGTAAAAGTTGTACAGGCAGTGTACAGGTGTGTCATTGAATCAGGAAAGACTTCAAAAAAAGACAAAATACCTGCTGGCCAGTCAAGATACACTCCAATTGTACTATATGGTGTACATTTCAACAATTCCACAAAGGAATAGTCATGATCAAAGCTCCCATTATAAGACCAGCACCAAGACTTGTCATTTTCTCCCAACTCACTGTCAGTAAACCAGTCTGCCACCCTGTTCATACTCTTGTATGCCACTCCAACATCAGCTGAACAGCACTCAACCTCCCAGTAATGGCGACCATTCAGACTCTCATTACAAAGTACTTGAGGGCTATAAAATCTGTCTGGATGTTCAGGATATGGCTGCTTCTCCTCAACGTTTTCTGCCTTTTTGTTCACCTCTGTTATAACTATGTCCTGTGCTGCTGAATTGGGGTCCAGTGTAAGATTGCAGGCATCTGTAATGAGGAGAATAAAAAAAATTCTAAACTAGGGCAGTGCTACTGTTGTGTGAGCACAGTCACTAATTTCTGAGCGAAGTAACTTGTACATGTTTTAGAGATGCATTACATCTCTGTCATACAGCTCTGTCACCGAACTTCAAAAAAATGTTTTTTACTCAGGATGTGACCAGTTTTAACCCAGTGACTGCAACTATTTGATATGCTGTTTATTTTGCACTTTTGGTTGCATTAGCTCTTCACCATGTGTCCATCTTACATACCAGCATCACCCATAAAAATGAATGCATTTCACTTGATATGACACGTTACTTGAAGACCTTTAAAAACCATGCATGCTCTGAAAAATGCATATATGTTACTGTAAAAATAATCATACTTACACTTTTTCAGTAGCTTAAAGTCATACCAGTAGTCCTTATTTTGGTCCACACTAAAGGAAATGAGAGAAACAGCAGATAAAAAAATCAAAACAACTTCCACAAATGCAATTCAAGTGACCCTTTCTTCATTAATTTCTTTAGATAACATTTTGTGAAGATGAAAAAAGTATATGTGGAGGACACCCTGTGTGAGCATACTTTAGCTTCTCTAGACTGCAGCGTGGATCCCTCTGTATTTCTGTCAGCAATTTGACTCCTTGATTTGCCAGGTGATTAAAGCTCAGGTCCAGCTCTTTGAGGTTGCAGTGTTCAGACCTCAATGCTGAGGCCAGGGCAGCACATCCCTCTGCTGTCACTTTACAGAATGACAGTCTGCAAAAATCAAACAATATTTTGGATGTGTTGTTCATGTCTTTATCAGCAGTTTTAAGTTGTTTAAATTAATCAAGCTCTATTTGAACAAGTTTTTTTATTGTTTACAGTGTAATTATAACAATACATATTACTAAGCTACATGTCTTGGTCGTTGACTTGGACTTGGCCTTTGACTGTGAACCCCAAGGCGTCCTATGCATCCTAACCCTAACCCCAAAAGTAATACTGACAACACTACTTTTGCATTATCTTTACCAAAATAATAACCAAGGTTTGTATAGGCATTTAGAAATTAAAATGTGTGATATTCTTTTATGACGACTAGTCAAAGGTCTTTAATTCAAGTTAGGTGCAGTTCAGTACAAATCCACTGAGAGGCAGCATTGTAGAGCCTAATGAAAGCTCTCAAAGATTTACAAATAGTGGTTATGTTTTAAAATCACCCACTTGAATTACAATGGTGTGATCATATATTACAACTATACAGTCAAAGCCTTGCAAGTATAATCAGTTAAAGAACAATGAATCTGACTTTGCTGCAGCCATTTCACCTAAATTGGAAATCAATTCTTCTTAAGGGGATATTTTTTCCTGTTAGAAATGATATATCCTCCATATACTCTTGAAAAAAGTGTGAGTACTTAATTTTGGGTTGTAATGCATTACTGGACACAGTGACTGTAATAATATTACCAGAAATTTACTAGTAACACATTATATTACTCAGTTACTGTAATAATCAGTTACTCCGACACTGAATGTCAGCAATGTGGGCATCATTCTGGACTGTTGTGGTAAAAAAGAAGCTGAGCTAAAAAGCAAAGCCCTTGATTTACCAGTCAACTTATGTTCCAACCTGCAAGTACGGTCATGAAAAGAAGAAGACTGCAGAAAAAAAGAAAATAATTAGATTGGAGGCCCAAGGGGTTAAAATGCCAATGAGACATGTGATAACTGGCAACATGTTTTGAAAAAGCTATTTCTTGAGCTGACCTCAGTATCTTCAAAGCACAGTGTGGGTTCATCAGTGCCTGACATAATGCCATCACTCCAGAGTCGTGCAGATCATTGTAGCTCAGGTCTAACTCTGTCAAGTGGGAATCTTTGGAGCAGAGCGCTGAGGCCAACGTCCTACAGCCTGTCTCAGTGAGGCTGTTGTGACGAAGCCTGAATGACAAATGTGGGAGTCTAACTTAATTGCTTGACATTATACAGAACAACTAAAATATATATACAAAAAACATTACTACTATTTGTTTAGCTATTGTAGTGTTATGTTTAATTATCTATTAGAATAATATCAATTAAGTTTTTTTGTTATGAGTTGATGTTTTTCTACTAAACAAACATACTTCCTCACATATTTTAATATATCTTGTTTTTTATGCAATTGTAATAAAGCCTTATTGGAACAAATGCAGTGCAACATAATGTAGTCTTTACCTCAACACTTCAAGGTTACATTTTGTGTTCTCAGTTATCAGAAACTCCATATCTGAGTCTTTGAACTTGGTGTGATTTAGTTCCAGCTCACGCAGATGACATGGGCCAGATGTAACTGCTGTCACCAACACCTTGCAGATTTCTTCAATCTTGGAATTTCGGTTCAGTCTTTTGGAAAACGGATAATAAAAATGACATTAACTAGCTGAGAGTGGTTAAATTGCATAAAAGTACAAAATGGGGTGTGAAAATGTGAAACAACTGTGTGAAATGTTCCTCACAATAAATATGTTTGAATATCAGCAACATATCTATAAATTTAAAGTCATTCAAAGACAGCTGGACTGGATATTTCAGCAAATAAAGAGATGTCTTTTCAGAGCAAACACATAATTTATACCTTATGGGATAGCCAATAAATCAGGTGTAGAACCTTATGTTCATTTTCAATAGTTAAGTGTTTAACTCACCTGAGCTTCTCCAGTCTGCCTAGCCCTTCAGAAAACACAGAGCACAGTAAACCATGGTCGAGTAAGTTGCCACTTAGCTCCAGCTCTTTTAGATTTGAGATATATGATTTGATGGCGAATGCCAGCGCTTCCATTCTATTTTGTGTGAGTCCTCTACCTGAGAGACTGGAAACACAGAGTACATGAACAGATGATAAATATCACATGTGCACAGTAGTTTAAGAGATAAATTTAGGTTGGATAAAAGGGATGAACCGAGCAATTGACAGGTAGATAGATCAAGCAGCATGTCAGTAAAATTAAAAATAACAGTTTTACTAACCTCAGAACTTCTAATTTACACTGAGAGTTTAGGACTTTACTGAAGTTGCTTGTAGCTTCACGATAAAAGTTACTATTTATCAGATGCAGTTCAGTCAACACAGAATTTGGCATTTTAAGAGCTGAAGAGATTGTTTCAAGGAGCCAAGCATTAAGATCCACTCCTGAGATTCTGCAGAAATGAAAAAGACAAGCATTCACAGTCAGATTATACTATAGATTCTCATCATTTTTAAAAAAAGTTTCTTGGGTGTGCTATCTTCCGGCACTTAAATGTTTTTGCTTGTTAGTTTGTTTGTTTTGCCATTAAGTAGGATGAGACAGAAAGTTGATTACATGCAGAGCAGCTATACCTCTGTGTGAGTAACCAACTCACCTTACAATTCTGCTGTTCCTCACAGCTGGGACAAGCCTGAAAACACCTTTTGGTGATGGTCTGTATTTTTTCAGGTCAAATTCATCCAGCGGTGTTTTTGACATTAAAATGGAGTCAGCCAGAGCTGAGCACTGAACAGGGGAGAGCTGAGTTTCTGGACCATTATTTGGTTTCAGATACTGCTGCACAGTGTTATGCAGGGAACTGTCTTTCAGCTCGATCAGGCAGTGAACGAGGTTAAGACATCTTTCAGGTGAACAGTCAACTAAATCCATGTTTGTGAGACTTTCTCTGATATTCTCAACAACTTCAGAGTGTTTATCTGTCTGTTGGATCAGGCCTAGAAGCAGGTCTTGTGTTGACTCTAAAGACATGCCAATAAGGAACCTAAGGAACATGTCCAGTTCTCCTGACTTTCTCAGAGTTGAATTAGCTATTGAAATTTCAATCAGTTCATCCACAGGTAAATCCACTGGATCTTTTTCCAGGATAGCCTTGAGTTCTTCTTCAGATCCTATGAGCAAGAACTCTTTGAGGCTTGAGGAGTCTATTTTCTTACTTGCAAAGCTGTGGTACACAAACAGAGCAGCAAAATATTCCTGAACTGTCAAATGCACAAAGCAGTAGAATTTCCTTTTGTAAAACACATCCTCTTCTTTAAATACCTCTGTGCACAACCCACAGTGAACTCTAGCTTTGTCCACATCAATGCCGTACTTTTTCAGATCATTGGCAGTGAATATGATCTTGCTCTCCTTCAAATGTTCAAATGCCATCCTGCCTAATTTCAAAATGAATTCTTTATTCAACTCGAAGATCTCCTCCACTTCTGACTCATCCTGTTTGTTATACTTTTCGGCTTCAACCTGCATTTGAATGCAGAGGAAGCGTGTGTACATCTCAGTAAGAGTGGTGGGTATCTTTAGGTTTTCATCAGGAGTTTTGTCCATTTTTCGCAGCAAATATGTAAGAACTTTTGCCGCAATCCAACAAAAGATGGGTATGTGACACATGATGTATAAGCTTCGCGACATCTTAATGTTGTCAACTATTCTTTCAGCAACTGCCTTGTCCTCAACTACCTTCCTGAAGTATTGCTCTTTTTGGGGATCATTGAATCCTCTGACTTCTGTCCACTGGTGCACATACTTGCGAGGGATGCGCTGAACTGCTCCTGGTCTTGAGGTGATCCAGACAGAGGCAGAAGGAAGAAGATGTTCTCGAATGAGATTGGTTACCACAGTGTCCACTGAAGATTCCTCTGTGACCTCCGTCAGCATTTCAGTGTATTTAAAATCCAGTTTAAGGTTGCTCTCATCGAGACCATCAAAAATGAACAAAACTCTTTTTTGATCAAATATTGTCACCACTGATATCTTTTTAAGTTCTGGATGGAATTTTCTTACAAGTGTCTCAAGGCTAAACTGACGTTTAGTGACCAGATTAAGCTCCCTGAATGGCAGGACAAAAATGAAGTCCAGGTCCTGATTGGCTCTCCCATCTGCCCAGTCAAGTATAAACTTCTTTACAGAGATGGTTTTTCCAATGCCAGCAATTCCCTTTGTCATCACGGTTCTTATAGCTCTCACTTCTTCTCTGCCTTGCCCAGATGAAACCTGTGGTCTGTTTTTAAAGATGTCATTGCAGTCGATTTTAACACCTTCAGGTTCTTTATCTTTTGTCTTATCTTCAATCTCCCAGATCTCATGTTCATTGTTGACTTGTTCACTCTCTCCCTGTATGATGTGAAGCTCTGTGTAAATTTGATCCAATGATTTTGCATTGCTACGATCTGTTTCAGTGCCTTCAAGCTCTTCTTTAAACTTGTCTCTCAGAAATTTTTTGTGCCTTTTGATGACTTCTAGGACATCTTCTGCTGGAAAAAGAAAGAATTAGTGTTAAAATAAAATGAAAGCTGTACCTTGAGGACTGTTTGTTGGTTGAATAGACACCAAAATGTTCGCACAAGTCGGTTTTTGATTACACATACTATTACAAAAATTTTATCAACAGAATTTAATTTAAGTCATTTTATCGTAAAGACCTCACATACCTCCTGGTTGAATGTCCTGTAGGATTCTGTAGAAGTAAGATTTGGCTTTTACAGTTGTGAGGG
>JAQNCA010000011.1:8082264-8097839 GCA_029783725.1 Acanthurus tractus
AAATTAAGGAAATGAAAAACTGACAAGAAAAATGTATTTTTAAGTGTAGGAGATCTTCAAGTACATTTTTGAGCCACGCAGAAATTAAAAAAAGGTGAGCCCAACCTTTAACAGCAGCAACCATGAAATTATTAACACCTTAACACATCAATAACTACAATCCTGTAGTATCATAAATGTTATTCTGAAATTGGTCATACTGCACTTTATCATTTGGTATTTAGAGAACATTCTGATTCTTATTATTTTGTTTTTTACATAACTAGGTTTTTCAAAGCAGGACCTTACTTCTAACAGAGTCATTTATTTACTTTTACTTCGGTAAAAAAATTGACTACTTCCTCCAGCACTGCCGTTTAGTTCGTTGCAGAAGCTAAATATAGAAGTATGAGCTAGCAAGAGTAAAACCAAGTGTGGTTGAACCTTTTTCAGGTCTGTAGAGTTAAAGAAAAGCTGAGAACAAGTTGACAGTGTGCAGGCACGTTTTCCGTGAGTAAAGGATGTGAACCACTACTGCCACCAACCTCCAGTTTTTGGATGGAACTTGCATAATCGACTTCATTATCCATCTTTTCAAATTTTTCCAGTAAGTCCTGCAGCTTTCTTTCTTTACTTTTCATTGCAGCTCGAACCTCCTGCTCCACCAGAGTCTGCACCTGTGGTGACACACACGCACCAAAATACAGAACCATGCAAGCATTTGGCAGCAATAAATTCAGTATCTGTAGTAGACAGTTAAAAGACAATATTGCATTTGAAAATACATCAGTAACCAGAAAAAAATACAGACAATAAATAATGGCACAATTTTGTCTCTTACTTCAGACAGGGAGAATCTCATTTTTTTATGACTGGCTCCAGAGAACGCTGATGGGGAGGGAGACCTCTTCATACTATATATATTGACAAAAACACACACAAATACACAAGTTGAGATCTGCTCAGTTTTTAGTTGATGTTTGTTACTCTACATACTCTACGTCATGTTGATTTAAGAAAGATTAATGGTTCTCTCTACATAAAAACATGTTATATTTTGCAAAAATTATAGATTGTTAATAACATGTTTTACTGGAGGCAGCCATTTGTCTCTTTGCTTGATGAGCACATCTAAGACAGGCTTTATTGAAGTAGAGGGGCACGCACACTTCACACTATAAGCATTGTGTATAATGTCATGATTATGGTCGTGTTATAGCTATCAGCAAAATGTAGAAATGAAAAAATTTAGCACAATGGAGGTATTGCATTTCAAATTATTTCATCTTTACACACTAAAGTGTTACACTAAGTGACACATATAAATGAGTCCACCAGTATTATGTTGGCGGTGCAATGAGTGGTTCAACTACATTAAGACTTTCACTGTTTGCACTACAGATGTAGCCAAAAAGATGAACACTTAGCTACAGTACATAACATGAATGATAATATTATGAAATATCAATACTTGCCTTTAGAATTGCAACAGTAAGAGGCTTTTTATAGTAAAATAACCACTCAAAAAGTACCATGGTATCACAGCACACCATATAGTTACTGTGTTATGTTGGAGTTGATCATCAACTATAATGCTCCCAGAAGAAAAGAAAAGGAAATACATCCGAAGAGCTTTTTGTACAACAGATGCTTGATTATAATTTTTAAAAATATTGTATCCTGACAGCTATGAAACTAAATATGAACTTTCTGTATTTTTTAGTAACATTAATACAAAAGAAATCCATGCTATAGATAAGAATTTACATTCATCAAACCATGAAATTGGTATATTGCTGCAATTCTACTTTCAAAAAAATATGGCATAAAAACAGGAGTAGCTACTGCAGTATTATTGCAAGAAAGAGAAGAAAGCTCAGTGGCTGTCATAAAAAACTAAATGCCATGAAAGCAAAGCGAGCTGTGTGAGCATTTTAGTCTCAATAAAGCCCCCACAGAAGCATCACACAAGGGATTCCATTACGTTGTACAGGCAGCTGAGTGCCAAGAAGAAAAATGTACTGGAGCAGCAGTAAAACAGAATGAGAAAGGGCAGGTTCAGCAACAGAGCAAAGCGCGTAATGGAGAACATTTTGAATTGGTATGTGCTGGATGGCAAAAATCTCTCCACACTTGAATGTATATCCTGAGCCCTGCTTCAAGCTCCCAAACCAATGTTATCATCTCTGAAACAGCCGTCAACATCTCCTTGAGTTATAGAATTCCTTTCAAAATGCTTAGAAAAAAAAGACATGCAGAGACTAAGTTTACAGCTTCTATAAAAAAGCACAAAGGTTGCCCCTTCAGATTTTGCTCAATAATAAAACCGTCATAGAAAAGTCAATTAGTTTACCTGTTTTTAAGACCTTTTGGACAATAATTAATTGTTATTATGAAAAACTATGAGACAGCCAGTTAAGGGACTCATACACCACTTTTTCTGGAATAGTCAAAGACTACTCAAATGTGGTAGATGTTAATGCCCAGTTTTGTGGCTTAGGGACTTTATTGTTGCATCACTGGAAAAGAGTTGACAATTATGCATCATGCTTCCTTAAGCAAAATGCATATCCATTGCTTAACTTGTGGTGCATTTCAAAACATGAAGAGCAGATGCATCTTTCAAGAGTCTATAAGCAGCAGAACAATACAATACAACTTCTAATGTTGTTTTTAGACATAATATTCTCTGAAACTTGAAAATCTGATTTCCAGACCCTTTTTCCCTGCTAGCAAAGAGTTTCAATGGAAGAACAAAAACTCTCAAGAAATTCACACTATTTATTCCAACTAGTGGTGGGCGATATATCGAATAAACTCGATGTATCGCGGCCTGCTCTACGTGACATGTATGAAATGACTATATCCCGACCATCGAGTACAAAATGTTGGCATGTAATTCGCTTTAAGTTTTGCTTCTTTCACTCTCTCCTAGTGCTCCTCTGACAGCACGCAGCACACTCCCCCGCCCATCCAGAAAACTCCCCTTCGTGCATGCATATTTTTGTATCAGGTGAGGAGGCAAGAGAGCATGGAGAGAGCGAAAAAAAGTAAAGAGCCTCAGCGAGTTATGAGTAAGGGACGTTAATTGAAGATAGAGATGGACGACTTGGTTCCAAGGAAAAACAGCACTGGCTTTATCATCTGGCAGTGGTTCGGGTTTCACAAGGAAGACGTTGAACAAAGTACAGTTATCTGCAAAATAAACCGCAAAACCGTTGCCACCATCAGAGGCCTACCATGCCACTGTTTATCTGTACTTGTTAAAATCTTGTGAATGCAGCAGCCTGGTTTTAAATAAAAGGTTTGCTAAAGTTAATTTGATTGTGATTTTCCCCTTTTTGCATGCAAATTTAAAAAACTCTACGACTTAAATCATCGTACTGATGTCATTTTATGCATCGAAGGCTTGAATTTAACATTTATATAGTGATTTACAGGAGAAATCAAAAAATCGAGATATATATTGTGTATCGGGATATAGCCTAAAAATATCGAGATATGGGTTTAGGCCATATCGCGCAGCCCTAATTCCAATAGATCAATCTTTTACGTAGCATTGCAATATTTGCTCTACTTGTCAAATCAGTGCCAAAAAAAGCAAAGCATGGTCAAGCTAGACAAACAAAAAACAGCTCTACTGGCCAAACTATAAGCCACTACGAACAGCTTAAACTTATTAATTTTAATCTTTATAAAGCTCTCCTGCAGTCATGAGGCTGGCGGAGATAAACTCACAAATCCAGAAGGTGCAGGGCCACTTCTGCATCTGTTCTCAGTCCATGTGCTGCTTTTAGCTCACGCCACCTTGGAAGTGCTACCCCAATGGCCACCCGAGCTCTCCTCTGGGATGAACCTTGGAATGTTGTGGCTTTGATGGAACATTTTACTTTTTTGGGGGCCTTTTTTTTTGTGCAACCATTAGGTTGATCTTGAACATCTGCCATGTTTATCTAAACTTGAAGGGTGTTCTCAAGACAGAGGCTGCATGCAGAATGTTTTGTGCAATGTGCAAGATGAAGGAGGGGGCTGACGTCATCAATCCCAGAAACCTGTCAATTACAGCAGCACCGTTAGTTCTGATTACATCCTACAAAACTGTATTTTGAGTTATTAGTAGTTTGGATGTCTAAAAGGGTAAGACTCGACTTTAAAATGGAAAAAAATATTTTAACAGAAACTAATCACTCACAAACAAAATGTGTTCCCTGCGTTTTGTTTTCATTTTAAGAATAAGACTTTAATGACAACTGAATCCCAGAACAAAAACTGCAAAATAAACTGTTTCTAGCCTATCAAAAACCCATAAGAGGTGGAACAAATAACATGAGGGCCATTGTTCTAACTTAAAAAGGCAATTATCTGATCACAGGCTTGACCTCTAAGTACAAAAGTTCAGATTTAAGATGTGTAAAGTAAGGGAACGGTTCATCTTCACACCGGTGAAGACGCTATTTTAGTACTGATGTGTCCCATCATTAATCCCAAAAAATTAAAAATAGTAATATGTTGCCAGCCCTTACTTCTCTGCAATGCTGTCAAAAGTTGAATAAACACAATAACTGAAAAGCGTGCAAATTCGTGCAGATTTAGAGTCTTTTTAAATGCAAACTACGCATGTATAGATGAAACTGATGCAAGTAGTTATTGTAGAAGCCCATAAAACAGGGCTGGCGATTATTTGTTGAATAGCTAAGAAGTACTAACGTAACACTAGTAATACAACAATTTAACTTGTATAATTGTCTCTTAACTCAAGAGCTATTTTTAAACGTACTTCAGAAAAGATTCCACTTCAATTACACCAGTCTGACTAAATGTTAATGTTGATTGTCTGTTCATCCGTTTCTGTCTTAATACAACGTAAAATACTTATCTTCACTCATCAGGCATTACAAAATTAGATGTTATTCTATTTACTACTATCTCTTCACTCTTAAACTTGCTAAGTCCTGATGTGAGAGCATCACATCATTACTGTTGAAATGGATATCTAGCGATTAAGGAAGTTCCTTGGTCCGATCACAGTCAACGGTTTCGATGGAGCAAATAGCAAACAAGTTCACTGCTAAGAATGTTAGTTAGCTAACCTTTAGCCGAAATATTTCAGCAGAATATTCATCATCAACAACATGTAACGGTAATGCAGCTCATACCTTAGACAGATTCAGTTAAAATGTAATCTAACTTTTGAACAGACAGCCTATTTCAATTACTTTGTTGTTTCACTTAAGAAAAGTCCGATTCAACTTCCGCCAGCTCCACGCGCTACCAATCAATACTTCCGGATTGTTTCCTTCGAAATAAGAGCGTCATCTCGAATAACCTAATGATTCGTTATCTTTCCGTGGTTTATCCGCGACCCAAATTAACCATATTAAAGAGTGCCAGCAGTTTTTTCTTTTTAAAGGGTTTCATGTTTTTAATTGGAGCATGTAATTCTTTTATATTGTATCAAAACAATGTTATGATGAATACAAACAAAAGATCAACAATAACATTATAGATCATCTAGAGAGGATGGCAAGAAAAGTGAGAAAGTCCTAATATTTGTGGCAATTAAGCGTGATTACATTTAGTTTGACTCCACAGATGTCAGCCCGATCATGTCCTCTTATTTTTTATTTATTTATTTATTTATTTATTTATTTATGGTAATACCGCACTTCAGGATAGAAGAGGGTGAAATATTAAACTTTTCTAATTAATAGTGGATTGACAAGGAGGGGGCAATTAGGAATTTGCAGTGGGTAAATTAAGTATAGCTGACCTAATGACAGATTGGAGTACACTAAGAAAATGTGTTTGTGTAAGATGAATTCATTTATCTGCATTGGTGGGGCAACAGGATAAAAATAGCACCAACAAAGGCCTCTTTGCCCAATCTGTTAGTCTGAGCAGAAATAAGGTATTTTTTTCAGGAGCACTTCAATACATAATATGTAGTTTTCTATCTGTCCACTTGGTGTCAATAACAGACAAACATGTAAATTCATGGGAACACATCTTACAGATAACAAAAACTGCCACAGATGTTGCAACAATGGTTAATATATGGTGTGTTTTATTGAATTGGCAAAAAACAGTTAAAGCAAAGGAACCTGTAACAAGCATAAATACTCTTAACGTGACATATAACTCACATTTAAAACTTTAGAATGAGTCAAATGAAGGAAAACAAGCTGTTATTTAACTGGTTCTTAAAAGATTGACAGTTTAAAATGTCTCAATAAATGTTAAAGTTAATACTTCATGACGCATGGAAATAATTAAACTGCAAAAAAGCATTTTAAGAATGAAACCCCTTAAATACAGCTTTGGCTTCAACAACTCATTATCGATTGTCAAAATGGTCCTGTGGTTATCTGTAGAGATCTAAACTACTAAGATACAGTACATCTAAATGGACTAAAAGCACACGATAACAAAATTTATAACCTCAAATAAAATAGAAAAATCCAACTTCAAATCAAGAGGTGTTTAGTTACTCTTATTGATGGCTGTTGTTTCTTAAAAACATCTGCAACAGAGTCTGAACAGTACTTAGGTTTTACTACTTTCACCTTTTTTACTGCAGTAACTAATATTTCATGTGATACTGGTTGAGAGCTTTTGCCAAAATACAAATACTTGAACGCAAACAGAGGGCTTATCATTAAGTAAAACACTTTTATGATGACAACTCCATGACAAACATCACAAACTTGGCCTCCTCAGTGTTGTTTTGATCATTTTCAAGTATCACCTTAACAAGATAGAACAACTTCTTTACTTCCATCTCTTTTCCCTGAAGCTTCATAATTGGTGTGAGTATAAGTTACCACGCTCTGTGGCCCAAAGTTGCTCGACATCACAAAATAACCCAGGGCACCTGAAGGAGCCTTTACATTATTTGTGTGTTGGAAATGTTTCAAGTCCAAGCAGCTGCAAAGTTAATACCCAGCTGGCCTTTCTTAACTGTTTCACCTTCTGAACCAGCATCAAGAAAGAAGAAAGAAAAAAACAGTTTATACAGTGCTATGCAGGATCAAGCATGAACTCTACAAAGGCTACAGACAGAAGTAATTCTGGGAAATGGCAGCAGGTACAATACAGTAACAAATTTATTGTTATAACATGTCAGAACACAAGTGTATAACATGCGTATAAAAGTGTCCGAGATGTTTCAGTAATTAACCAAAGGAACAGTAGCCGCTAGAGAGGAAAAAACATGTTGAGACTTAATTACTTCATACATCCTCAGTAAAATAATGCTACAATACATAACAGTGGTTTAAAACAATAAATAGCTTTCATTTGTTTCTCAGTGACACTGTGAAGAAAAAAGCATTACAATAACAAAGAAATGTTCATTCTTTATTCTTTTTCAAGTTTGCATGTTTCTCTGTTGTCATTTTTAATCCCAAACATCACAGCACATCATTGGTTCCTTTTTCACCATTAAAACACAAGTCAATAACATAAAAATACAAACAATGAGGTTAAAATCCTACATATTGAACCTCAACTACTGCTTCACTACACATCCAGTATGCTATGGTTAACATAAGATTTTTTTTTTTTTGTTAGAATTTTAGTATTTCAGTCTTGGTAATAAGTTTTTGACAATTACCTTAACTATACATACACCGCAAATATGTACACAAAAAATGTTGTTGACTACAGATTCACAGAAAAAAGATGGACCCATTGAAAAGTCCAGGGGTCTATGTCCAAGTAAAACAAAATTCAACTTTAATCCTGTGTGATTGAATGTTTAAGACATGGTTCCTATGACTGAAGTTAGTTGAAGCAGGAGACAATAAAAAAGAGGATAAGATGATCCATGCCAGGACACTGCTCATGTCCTGTGTAATGGCTAAAGGGGAAATGTGGAGAGAGGATAGTAAAGGTATGTTCTCACTAAATGCAGCAAAGAGCCTGATCGAAGAGTGCAGCCTGCAGTATGGCACATTGCTGATCTGCATTTGTATTTTGCATTGAGTGAACTGAGTGGAAACCTCAATTACATGTGAATTAATCTATCCAACTGCCACAACACCACATTTTTTAAACTAAGCATTTCAGAATGAATGTAAATCCTGGTGTAGATTTTCTAGAGAAGTACTTTGGTGGCTGACAAGCATGAAAACAGAAAAACAAAGGCCTCAAGTTGCATTGCTTCCATCTACTCAACTGTTAGCAGTGATTTTGTGGAGTCCTTGTGCATCTTTGCCACATCCAGTGAGAACAATGTATCATAAGGAAGAATGTGAGCGTATTTAGAGTTTTCAGTGTGTAAGCTGGACAGAAATGTGTTGCTAAATTCTTTATTGCCATCTCCAATAGTATCTTTAATGATATCTTTATGCAGTCAGTAATATTATAAGATCTTTAAAGACAACGTGTGTTTGGGGGATATGTATGTCCTCATGCTTTGGTGTCCAAGTATTCCTATTAAATATCTGAATATCTGTGCGTTGGGCCCATCACATCTATTTACGTTTCCTGAGAACCAGGTACATGATGCCGCTGAGGAGTGTCACAGGGAAGCTGATCCAGGCCAGGACATAGGAGGAACCGTAGGAACCTTCCTGAAGACTTGCAGTGTGAAAGCTCTTATTTTGAGCCGTGTAGATGGACGCTGCAATCATCACGCATAGAGCTGGGAGAGGGATAGAAGAGAAAGACTCCATCATTCAACTATTAAATGGTCAACAAGTTGCCTCCTGCAGTCAATCGGTGCCCCATAAAACAACAGCTTAACATTTTGGGAAATCCACGTACTTGTTTTCTGATGGAAAGTTAGACAAGAAGCAGAAATCGCTCATACATTTGTCCTTTAAACTTACTAATTTCAGCATTAACAAACAAAAAACAAGGAGAAACAGGTAGCCTGGCCTGAATAGTAATCAAATCCGCCTACCTCTAAAGTTCAATAATTACCAAGTGGATGGATCCACACTTGCCATTCGTCCTGTCCCCAGTCTTTTAGCTAAGCTAAGCTTAACAGCAACTGTCAGCTTCAAATATAACTAACATGAGGCTGTTATGAATCTTTCATCCAACCTCCCTGCCAGAAAGGACTTTTCTTACATGTTGACAGAGTTCAAGTCAGTTCAAATAATAAAACTAAAAAACAAATTGAAAAAAAGTTGTTAATAGCTACAATGCAAAAACAACTGTTACAAAAGTTGCGCTCAAAGTTAAACGTATATATGTGTGTCACTTACAGGCCAGCAGCTGAATGCTAGCAGTAAAAATGAACCTCTCTCCCTGTTCAAGCCTGAAGAGCTGAAGGATGAAGACAAAGAAGCTGACGCAACATAAAATGGTGGCCAGGATCATAGCGGCCTGGACGATCTGCAGATAGACTGAAGGAGACAGAAGAAGCAGGTGTTATATATGTAGACAAAAACTTACAGTGCACTCCTATGCCACAAAGTTACCCTTGCTTTTACCTGCGTCAACAGTATGGCTATTTTCCACAGGAAAGCAGGTTACATTACAAGAGTACCACAGATCAGAGTAGATTACATCACGTCCAGGCGGCGACACCACCCACCACGCCTGAATCAGAGATATTAGAGATAATAAATCATGGGAATATTTTGCGCTGCAATGCTCTTATTTGTTCACTCTTGGTTTGTACTCACATTGTGAATGGTTGCGACAAAGAGAAGGATGGCTGCAGCCAGATGGAAGAGGAGGATGAAGACTAAGATGACCAACATGGCGACTCTTTTGTCTGGTTGACTTTTGTGCTGGTTGTTGCCTGTTGGTCAGGCCAGTAAAATACCTCACAGGCTGCTTCAGTGGCTCTCTGCGTCTCTCACTGGCTGCTTGTTGATGTGCAGAATGTGTGTTTCAGCTTTAGGTTGATGATGTGTTGCACCTTTGTGTTAAAGCTGGATGTCACACGGGCTGGTCTGCAGACTGAAAGTCATAGGTCCTTAACAAGACAGGAATCTGTTGGGAGCAACATACAAGAAATAATTTAAAAGGTTTCAAAAATACATTAAATATTGCACCCTTGAATTTCATCAGCAAAAAGTAAAGCAAACACACAGAAAAAACTCTAGCATTGTTTCCATCCCTAAATGTTTTTTAGAAATCTTTACTACCTTTAAAGAAACCGCAGAAAGTATTTTCATATCTTCCCATCTCACTTTTCTACAATCACTTTAAAGCAAATGTTGTGAAGTGTAAAACTGGAATAAGTATATTACAGCTATACTGACCATCATTATTTTATATTCATAGCTTCAACTGACATTCTCAAATAAAGCCTCAATTGTCTGTCACCATGTTTTGAGACATTATCAACCATGCAAATATAAAGAACCATATAAATACAAAAATTAATGTTCAGTTTGTGTTTCTAGCTTGTTAGTAGTTTGTTCATAGGCTCATTTGTGTTTATTTGTATCAAAATACCAGAATACTAGGCTTTGGCCATTAGACAAAAAGCAACGTTTGTTTTTGATTCGGTCTCTGACTGAACTCAGGACTTGGCCCCTTGCCTACAGAGTTCCAAGTCTCTGAGCGGCTGTCTGCCATCTCTTCATTATTAGGCTCTAACATTCTGCAAAGCCTCTTGAATCCCACAATGCACATCTGAATGCTGTTTTAGAATTCAAATACAAATATTACTAGAAAAGCTTTGTAATATGAACGAGTCACTAAGACCCTAATACATAAATTTTTAAGTATTACAGAAAAGTATTTTCTTTGCGCACCTTCAGTTTTATTTACTGAAGTATTTCTAAACCCAAAACACCTAACTGTTTAAAAAAACTTGCTAAAGAAGTAAGTTAAAGCAACATATATGCAGACTTTAAGCTCCTGCAACCAAATATCAAAACTCAACACTACCAAACAACTGTGAAAAATGCATGGTTCATCAAACAGCCAGCGAAATATTCAAGTCTCAAAGTCTCCCAACAAATTATGCAAAATGCTACTGAGATGAGATATGCAGAGTGTCTATATGTATGTGTGCTGTGTGTGAGTGTTTGGGAGTACAGTATGTGGGTGTGTGGTGTTTACTCTGCAGTGATTAAAGGCCTTAATCCTAACCAAGACTTGTTGATAGAAAAGAGAATTGCACTGTTTACATCTTCAAATGGGCAGTCTGTGCTCTGTTCACTCAGGACAGACCAGAGTATAGCATGCTAAATTAGGATAGCAACATTAGCTGACACTTTCCTGACCTGTCAAATGGTGCCAAAAATGTGAGTGCAAAAAATGATGCATTAGACAACCAGGGTCACCAGCCCCAAAGCAGCCAAAGGAAAAATGTGACATTAAAAACAAAGGATTTTATAATGCATTCTTGAGTAATTCTTGAATCTTGGGTAATTTTTTTGAAGATTACATACTTGAATTAACCAAGGATACTCAAAGTGCAAGGATAAATGACAGTTTTTGTCTTTACAGCATGAACTTGGAATTTGTAGCAAAATATCTAGAAGTCTGGCAGTCAAGAAGTGTGAGCTTTCGATTTGTCTGATCTGGGTTTAATATTGGGCTGTCTGGAACATTTTTTGAGAATCAAGGACTAAATTATCAACAGCGGTGACAACAATATTCTTTTTTTGTTGTGATATCCTGTATTTTTTTCATATTTTGCATTACTTTCCTTTTTTTCACACATACAAGTATTTCAAATGAAATTGTCACGAGGTAAACCATTCAATTAAACAGATTTAATATGTCAAGAAAACCATTTGCTAAGTTATCCAGAAAATGGTTTTCTCATTGTGTAAATTGCTTTTTCAGAAATATTCTGTTCAGCATATGAACAAATAACCACATAAGACAAAATCTGTCCGAGTCTACATCTCTCAACACCCTCATAGCACCACTACAAAGGCTGCTTTACAATTAAAGATGCATGCAGTCAAGACAACATCTTTGACATCATTATGCTTGCAGTCTGCTCTCTGTGTACAGTGCTAACATCAGGCTCAGTGTAACTAGCCTGTGGGCATTAAACCAACTAAAATTATATGCACGTACATACATGTAAACATATGAGTTTGATATTAGTAACTGCCTAAATTCCCACCAAAGAAGTTGAGTTGACTGTGCTGGCAGAGACATAAACATGTTTCAAAGCACATGTAATGCAGGCAGGCACTCACACACACACCCATGCACACGCACACACACACACACACACACACACACACACACACACACACACACACAATCATACACACTCTTGGAGCCAGACAGCAGAGGAATTAGCCCTCTCCGCCAAAATGGAGTCACAGTGAAAACAGCCTTTCCTCGCCGACAGGAAGCAGGCCACAGTTTTTGTGAGTGAGCATGTGGCTGCGGGGTGTGCCAGAGGATAGGCCCTCCCTCTCTGGGTTGGAGGAAGAGGGACCAAGTGGGTAAATAGTAAAACAGAGGTACAGAGGTGGAGAAAGATCAAAAGTGAGCTACGCATTTTGATTCATGAGACCCAGGGTTAAGTTTTTTCGGCAGGAATGTAAACAGCAAAAGTTCCTCTTGCCAAGTACTCTTGATCACAATGCTCTTAAGATGCAACTGAAGACAATGATTCTGCAACAAACATCTGAACCTGAACGTTGTGAGGAAAAATATGAAAATCGCACAAGTGGAGCTGAAATTCATGTAATATGACAGAGCAAAAATATGTCTCTTGAAAAACTACGCTACATGGTGTGCTGGGTAGTTAAGTATAGAATTTTGTGAAGGCTTTGTTTATATTTATGAACCAAGCCTGTATAAAAAATATGTGACGGCTTAGTGAACTAGCACACAAAACACACAGGGAATTTCTTACATGCAAGCTACCAAAATCATTTAAGTCACACTATTGTATGAAACATATAACAAGGATACTGTAGCCTACATCTCACAACATACATTACTCTTAAGACTGTTGTATAAGGCTGTGTATGAACGTACAGTGGTATGTGAGTGACAGGTCACACCGGGTAGAAATGTGAGACATAAACTTATTTTTAGGACTGGCAACAGCATTCAAGAGCTCTGGCTTTTATAGACTCAGAGCTCCATAAATTCCCCAAAACCCTGACATTTCTTAAAATATTTTGTAAAAGACTGACTGTCTTTAGGAGTAGCTGGTCAGACTGTAAGTATTACCTCATAGAGCAATGACAGAAGAGAGAGAAAGTTGATAAAACAGATTATGTTAGCAACCAACAAATAAATTCCCTGCATACATTACAAGGCACTGGTAATGGTATTTGAATTTAATCTGACCTGCAGAAACATTCTTTAGAGCAGCAAATAATCTCCAGGACATGCACACACACACACAATCACACACATGCACACACACGTGTATACACAATCACACACACAGCTGGATCTGATTCCATTTGCAGCAGCCTTCTTGTCTCAGTGAAGAGGAGGAAGGAAAGGGAGGAGAGAGAGGGAGGAGACAGAGAGAAAAACAAGGGAACCCCATTGGAGAGAAATGGAGGGAGGAGAGAAAAACAAAAACATGAGCGTAAACACACACAATCTCATGTACACACATGAAAGACTCAGACACATTTTGAAGGGTGGAAGTTAATTCTAACTATGTAGACTGCAGTCAAAACAATGTCCTCCTCTGTGAGTGTTAGTACAATTAAAAGATTTATCACTTTGATTTTTGAAACTGTTAAGATCATAAAGAACACGAATCATCTCCAAACTACAATTATCTTGCTTTGCTTTGAGGTGACAAAAACTGAGGTAAAGCTCACTTTTTATGGGTGGATGATAAACCATTTCCTCTACCATTACTTTGACGGTATCGAGAAAACTTAATATGACACTGCAGTATAATAATAATAAGTATTTTATGTAATTTTGCAGAGTAATGAACCCATCATCAACCTAAATCTGGAGGCAGGGGTCCTTGGGAATGGATTTGCCCTGCAAATGTTTCACTCAGTGCTAAAACTGAAGAGTAAATGCACTAAAACTCACCTTTGACACAAGACAACAGCTGCAGACACACACACACACACATTACATTAGCCAGACGAGTCTGGTATGCATTATGCTAATATATCACAGATCTCTATGCCTTATCTGTCAAAATAGACAAACCCACATGCTGAGGAGTAATTCCTCTCAGCTATGGTGTGTCAATCAGAGGAGCAGGTGGCTGACAGTCCTCATCATCCACTTCATCTAAACTTTTAGCATACAGGTCACTGAAACTAACACACAAAGGCTGCAAACTGTTATTTTGCACTGTGGGTCTAATGTTACAGAATTAAATAGAGTGGGTTTATATCTGGTTTTGAGGTTTTATAAGACCCACTTAACATACACAAATGATTACAGTACGCGTTTACTGAGATAAAGGAAGACACCAAACTAAAGCAGTGTTTTTATCCAAAATAGTAGCTTTACACCATGTGCAATGTCACTTTATTGTAAGGGTATAATCCTATATTTTGTTTGCAATTAATGTCACAGCTTTTACGTTGAGACATGCTTAAGTTAATACAAATACAAGAAAAGTAAAGATAACAGTTCTTTGGTTTTGTGTGATCACAAAGGTTGACATATTTTTTCAAACTCCAGCCACCATGCCACATGCCACACACACACACACACACACACACACACACACACACACACTGACAAATAGGCACAAATGCTGCCATTCCTCCTCTCCACTCAGCCTTATAATAGGAGACTGGGGGACTGAGTGCAATAGTGCAAGTGTGTGCATGCGTGTTTGTGTGTGTGTGCAGACTGATTCCCTTGCCTGATGGAAAATGCTGACTTTTAATGTCCTTTTTTTTTACTCTTTTCATAAAACACAAAGCCACAGACTTAACTGGGCCTCTGAATCTCACTCCCCCGTCTCTCTCACTGTCCCACTCTCTCAATCTCTGCATCACTCTCTTTCTCTTTCTGTCTTTGGCCATGGAAAAACTGATTGAGAAAGGAAAGCAATACAGCTTCCAGGCCCCTTACGAGGTCATACAGTTGAGACCGAATATGCAATATTTCCTCCTTCAAACCCACAATCTGGAATAGTTGTTGGAAATCACTACCAGGGAATACTGAGTCTTTATTGCCTCATTTTGTTTTATATATGCCTTCTTATATAGCCACTGCAACAGTTTAAGCTAATGTAGCATTTTTATCGCTCTGTATTTGTGGGGTCAAGATAGTTGGCAGCAGTAACAAAATTATCCTTTTGAATAATGAGTATCTCATTGTTTTACAGGTGAGGCTAAGTCACTACACACTCTGATATCTTTGCAAGTAAAATGAATATGTGTTAATAGCAAACAGTACTACAGGGAACGACAGTAATAACTACAATTTGCAGTAATGGATCATAAAAGAGTCCAATCTGTATCATTTTAGGATAAATTCTTTTGCATTAAAGGCTTTAGGTGTGTAAGGTCGTATCCTTAAAAAAGTAACACTAGGTATTGATGATTAATGTAAGGGGTGGCTGGAAACACTGTAGAAAGATGCAAGTGCACCTTAAGTTGAGAATCATTTCGAAGCATATTACTCCCTCTTGTTTTTTCCACAGAGAAAGTTTCAACCATATGATTGTAAAAACGATCAGAAAAGTGTTTGAATTAGATCGGAAG
>JAQNCA010000011.1:8124062-8137827 GCA_029783725.1 Acanthurus tractus
GTAAGTGTAACATGACAAACATGACCTGGATGATTGAGATGGATGCATTTTCAATGGAAGCGGTTTGAAGCGAAAACACACCTCTGGGCGTCAAGGGGTTAATACTTGGTTTGGCGTTTTACACTTTTATTCAATGTTGTGACCAGAGAAATGTCAGGAAATGAGAGGAAGAGAGATGCAACAAAGGCTGGACTCCTTTCAAGGCTGTTGTAATTCATTGTAGGTGTCTTTACCTCTCTGCCACTTTTCAACATTTTGCTTTAATTGTGGATCAATAAGAGACAAAAAAAACCAAAAAACAAATAGGTAAATCAGGAAAAAAAACAAATAGGTAAATCAGAGTCCTGTCTCTTTATTTATCAGACTAAAAGTAAATATCCTCCTTTTCTTTCTCACAAACACAAGAATAAGATCTGTTCATTAAATTCCTCTCGGTTCAGGGATATGATTATGTTTGGAAGGGCCTCAGAGGTTTTAAAGCTGGTTTAGAGAGAAATTTGTCTGTCTTAGACAGTTGTGGCACAGAACTCAGCAACTCAACTCATGTTGAAACAGTGTAAGACACATCAACCTCAAAAACCACAGACACAGACACAGTAACATGTGTGTGCCAGGGTAAAGTCAACTTTCAGTATGAGTGAGCCACTTGTTTTATGTGTCTTTGTCGGTTTTGCCTGGGTTTTGCCTGGGTTTTCCTCCTCTTACGCTCACTCTTCAACAGTCTTGAGTGTGATTTGTTGGAGCCTTGACATCAGGCCCTGGCTGCTTTCCTGTGCCTTATGATTGCTTTAAAAAGGCTTCCTGAGTCCCAGGAAAAAAATGTTTGACTAAAATAAAGTTCTGTTCATATTACATTGTTTGACCTCAAGGATTAAGATTAAGAAAGCCCTGCATCAAAAGGTAACTCAAATATTTTTCAACCTAGACCTTGTTTTTACCTTTTTTTTTTTGTTTCAAAGTGAATAGTTGTGACCCAAATGTTTGAAATTGGTAAAGTACTGAACAATAAGCCACTGTTTTGTTATGTAACTATTAATTGCTCACAGAAAAAAATATGTTCGTATAAGAAAAGCCTATCTACCACGGTGGCAATTGACCTGAATTACTTGCCATGTACAATGTTTGCCCTGTATTTGGTGAAAGGTAATAGTGTAATTACATGTCTTTAAAGCAATTGAGACACCACTGGTAACCTGTGCACAACAGATAAGGGGGTTGCCATTAGTTTACTAGAGCGCACAGGGAACTTCAACATATTATTCTTCCAGTGCATAAGTATCAATATCATTAATATCATTTCATTTTCTTGCTTCATTGTTTGTTTTTTATGTGTGTGGTTTTTTTTAACCAGATGCCAGGATGCAGGAAGTGGATCAGGACCTGTGTTTCTTTCCTGACCTCTGTGATCTGACAGGTCAGTATTGTTTGAGTTTGGAATTACTTAACTAGGCTGTCAAAAGGAGCTCTAAAACAATGGTTCCGCATGTGCTAAAACACTGTTGACACTGGGTTTATTCACAGTTTGCTACATGGAACTACTATAGGGTCATTAATATATTGACTTTGAGGGGAAAAGTCCTTTATGATTAAGGAGAGATGCAAATAGCTCTTAGCTCACAATGGACTCGTATGGGATTCTTACACCTGCCTGCCTTTGACCTAGTTTAAATTGTTAAACCTTGTTAATCCGAGTAGTCTACTAGATTAAACACAATTTAAGATATACTGGAAGTGTATGACATATTGATGTCACGTCATCTCAGCCATAGTCATCTACTCCTGGTCTGACAAAGTAAGGCTTTAAAAAAAAACAATCATTTCAAAGCACACCTGACATAATAAAAACGGACCTCTTTTAATGTACATTTCTTAATATGGGACTGTTTACAAATAGTTATGATATATATATAATATATTAATAGTTATTAATATATTACTTTATAAGTTATTTATGTCACCTTAACTTGTTTAGTTAGGCACATATTTCCTGTCTATATTTTCTCTGTCTCTGATGTAGGAAGCGTTTCTGTGAGGCTGTGAGGTTTCCTGCATCTGTAGACAGAACACAAACACGCAGGAAGTCTCACATGAATGTAGAAATCTTTTTTTAATTCAAGCAACTTAATGTGCCACTTAGCAAAACATAGCACAGGAAACAGCACACTTTTTGGCACAATCACTGTAAGATGATACCCCCTGCATCAGTATCTTCATTTTCAGTTCATTTTTTTGGTAACACTCCATGATGCAGTGCTGTATTGGTTCATTTAAAAACTCACTGGTTCCTGCTTATCCTTGAAACTATTTTAGAGGAATCAAATATAATACAATATATTGTGTTTTTAAGTACTGGAAGCCTACTGGATACAGCACTGGTAAACACAGCTGGCAACAAAGACATCCTGCTGTACCTCTCATGTAATCACTATGCAGCATGTGCGTGGCATTACGTAAAAGACTATGTGCAATAAAAAAACCCTTTTGTTATTTGCTCAAGGCAGCCATCACAATCATTTTCACAAGAAAATTTCATCTTCCACTGCTTGGCTTGTTTGGAGTTAAGAATTAATTTTTTTCTTCTCTTTATTGAAAATTATAAACATACATCCTACTTGAGACAACAAGTTGATAAAAGTGTCCTTTTTTTTCATCCAGCATGATGACAGTTCATTCGTGGCAGACTGGAGTAGAAAACAAACCTAGCTTTCTCACCTTTCACACTCTGAAGGACAAAAACTGTCTTTAGAAAACAGAATACAAAAATGTAATAAGATAATAATGTAAAAAGAGGTGCAGAATCTTTTATTCTTTTAATTAAACAAAAACAACAGTCTGCAGAGAGCAAAAAAAAAAAAGCTGTTCTGCCATTGTTATCCAGTCATCACATATAAGTTCAGGGCTGCAGGTTCGAGTGTCCCTTGTTCTTGTTTTTTTAATTTCGTCTGTGTGTGTGTTTTCAGGTGTGAAGATGATGGAAGAGGATCAGGATCCTTGCTGTCCTGACTTCGGAGATCTACCCGGTGAGTCATTTTTATATTTGACATACCTGTTTAGACAGCTGAGGAAGGAACCTTGGAGGGGCACTGTAGCTTCATAAAACTGCTGTAACGCAGCTGGTGAAAATCTTCGACTGAGTCCATAGAGAGGTAAATAAAATATAGAGTTGCCAACCAGACTCAGGTGAGATGATCAGATCCTGCTGCTCCTATCTCACTTTATCTAAAGTGTGTCGCAGATTGTTAAAACCACAACTCATCATAGAAGATATTAAAGGAAATACAGTAGCTTAAACATTAGTTATTGGACTTTGATAACCACCAACAAGTGAATGACAAACCACTCTGGGGCCAGTCTGTGAGGGACAGTTTAAGTATCTCAGGGTCAGTTTGGTGTCAGATTTAAAGTGGGAGTCATACTGGACCGTCATAAAGAAGAGGAATCTGAGCTGAAAGGCAAAGCTCTAAATTTGCCAGGCAGTTTACCAGTCAAGACTCTTCTCTGACTCTGGGTAGTGACCAAGAGAATGAAATTACAGATACAAGTGACCATAATAACCGTAATTTGTAGCCTTGGAGATTGGGTGAGGAGCTTGGGCGTTAGGAGGAAGCTCATAGTTGAGCCCCTGGTGGTTTGGTCACATAATTAAGATGCTCCCTGTGGAGTTTTTTCAGGCATTTCTGACTCTTGAGAAGCTTGTGGCAGATCCAGAACTCACTTGCTGGATTACTCACCCCTTCCTGTCTGGGAATACCTCGGAATTTCACAGGAAGAACTAGAAAGCAATGCAGAAGAGAGGGACGTCTGGAATACTCTGCGTAGCCTGCTCCACAGACCCAACCCAAATAAGCGGAGGACAATGGATGGAAGGATTAAGGGATAAAAAAAAAAAACAAGCCAGTGTGTCAGATCTAAAACTATACCTGACAGATTAGGCGATTGAAAAAACAAAATAATTGAATTAGAGATCTGACCGACATTTTCCAGATATCTGAAATTTGGATGTTTTGCTCTGCTGCAGCCTCATGTTTTGAGTTATGCTATGCTGGCTGATGATGCTAATGAAGGTTTTGGCTTGAAAGTTTATGTTGTCCAGTAAAACTCAAAAACATTAAAACTGAGTTTAGAAAAGATGCCCAAGTAAAATATGTAGACGTTCAGTAAATTGTAACAAATAAAGCACATATATCACTTAAATGAATGGAAGATTGGGTGAAAAAATATTTTTTGTCTCATAATGTTTTTTTTCTTTGTGTTTTAGAGGATTTATCTGAGTACCTTGATGAAAATTACCTGAAAGAAGGTGAGTTGCAACCAAACCACTACACATATATTCATTCACTCACAATGTGATTGATGTAATTGCATATGAACCCTTATAATAAACTATGAACCCAAAGGTTGATCTGTTGTCTCATCCTAACCCATCTGTGTTTTTTCTCACCAACACACAGATGTGCTCTTTAGCGATCCATGGCTTAACGGTGTGGAGGATTTCAACAGCTGCAGTAAGAAAGTCCTCTTTTCATTTACAACTGCTGACACATGACAGACATAAAAGCATGAAAAAGATAAGGTTTGAACCTTTAATGGAAACCCTTATAGACAGAACCGTTAATGAATAATAGATTCTGACTTACTTAACACAGGTTAACAGGCAATATAATATTACATGTTACATGACTACATGAGCCCACACATAAAATACATCATGATGAAGATGCCTTACTAAATTGTTCCACATATGACCTTTTGGCAAATAAAAGGAGTATTTTTTCATTCTTGCATACTTTATAGGGCATATAACACACAAAACGTTTGGTGATATAAGAATCCTTTATGGCCTTTTTTTGTCTTTTAGTCAAATTCAGCAGATGTGGCAAATGTGGCAAAGAGAGGGTTATAAATTCTATATATAAAAGGGTTATAAATACTTTCAACAAATTGGGTTTTTAAAAAGGTTAGTAGAGATGAGAAAAAAATGCAGTTACTGTTACTAATTTTTAAGAGAGCAGTTGGGACCTAAAACAACAAGGAAGTTATGCTGTTGCTTCCCAAACATGCGGGTCTAAAAACCAGTTTATTGTTGACATTTCAAATCACTGTTGCCTTGTCTCCCCCCCACTTTGTGCCACTTCCGTACTGGCTCTTGAAGAGTTTTGGAGAAACAGGCTTTGCTGCCAGGATTTCCAGCTCAGGACACAAATTCATGAGAATAACAGTCATATCTGTGTGTTGCTTCACAGCCTCTTGAACTTCTCCTTTTTCATGCACTTTAGGTGACGTTCTCATGCCCACTAAGGTGGCCACCCCAGACAGCTGCCAGCAGGGACAGGATGACAAACTAACAAGCACAGCAAATAACAAGAGGAAAAGACCCAGAGGTAGATCATCAGCCGCTAACTAGAACCTAATACCTGCAGCTCAGCATCTGCTGAGTTGTGTTTACTGTCTTTATCGACCCTCTGCCGTCTAAAATTCATCTGATGATTGCAGACAGAACATTATGCAAGAACTTAAACTTCCCTTTGTAGCAAGTTTACATATTCTTCTTATGTTTTTCCTTTCCAGTAACTCAGTCACGACGGTGCATCGGTGAAAACACACCTTCTAGGCCAAAGAAGCCAAGAGCAGCAGCAGGTGATGTTCACAAACTGTCAGCATGACTTTCTGTCTGGCACCTGACTTGTTATTGGCACCGTGGCTTCAAAAGTGGGTCATTGTGAAATATATAATCTGTCTATCTAGGCAGTCTTAACTAAGCTTTTAAATAAAACTACGAGATCATCGTGCATAATTTTAGCACATCATCTTCACATCTGATACTCGGTGTCACAGCTTGCTATTTTTTGGCCTCTGACGCTCTTATGTACATTTGTGGATTTATTTCTTCTACTTTTTCTGGCATTTGTTAGTTTCCATTTGTGTCAGTATGTCTATTTATATCATTTAGTAGACTTTTGAAGCTTGACAGAGTAGGAGGATCCACCACACTTAACATCCAGTCTGCATTAGTCTTACACTGAGAAAGGTCTTGCTAAACTCATTACTATTTCGGTAAAGGAAAAAGGCGTTGACAATCATCCCTGGCTGGGCTCAAGAGGCAGAGGTTCCCTTGCAAAAACAATGTAGAGAGAGGCTTGTTGTGGTGGAACATTAGCACACAGGGAGGGTGTCATTGCACAATTTATGGTGACCTGTCATTGAAAAAGTTATCTGCAAAATAAAATGTTACATAAAACAGTTAAAAGTGTTTGATAAGTATGTGCCTAACTGCCAGGCTAAACCTCGTCAAACCTGCCATACCAACACGTAGGCTGCTGGTTTTGAGGTTGTTGTACGAAGTGACAGGGACTCTAAAAAAGGTAACACAGATTTTCACAGAAGGGGAAGATAAAAGTCAACCAATCGCAGAAGCCCAGTCAAACTCAGACAGCGTCAGTGTTTATTTGGAAGCATACATTATTGCTATGATTTGGTGCAGAGCAAATTTCTCCAAATAAAATCTGCTTAAACATTTTTTGACCATGTAAAATTAAAGCAACAATTTTTTAAATTAGGCCACTTTGATGTACACTGTCATGGATTACAACTTTCCGGCTCCGACCCTTTCCGCATGTCTACCCCTCTCTCTCTGTCTCCCGTTTCAACTCTGTCCTGTCTAATAAAGGCGAAAAAGCCCCAAAATATATCTTAAAAAAAAAAATTACACTGCAAAGCATGAATGTTAATCAATAATGTTGACAAAACATGATTCTGTTGAGGAGCTAACCTTGCCAGAACAGAGGCCTTTCCTTTTAAACAGCATTTTTTAAAAGATACACTACTGTATATTAGTGGAAACTTACAAAAATACATTATGATTAAATTCTATATTTGGTAAACTGCTGATAAAGAACACTACAAACTGTGCATTTAAAATGTTTTTAAAATGCGTATATTACACTATAGAGGTACACTACAGTTTTATTCAGTGTGTTCCATTAACAGTCTCACCACTTCATCAAATATTTACTTACAATTTGCATATACTGTGCTGTCAATACACTGTCTCTTCAAAGTCTCATCTATGCACAGGATGAATTAGTTTGTGTTACCTTCATAATTAGAGTGCTTCATTTGTAGATGATTGTTCAGTTAGTTATTTTTTAAGCTCTCATTACTGATATGCATGACTGGCAATTGATGACCCCAAAAAAAACAGTTCAACAACTCATTTTAAGTCCCAGCACTAAGTTTGAAAACCTTACTGTACAGATAGAGGCCTGTTGGAGGACCAGTCATCTTCCCTTTGGTCCAAAGTGTAATGTTCAGACTGATGGTTGTGTGATCTGTTTCTGCCTTTAACCTTAAGGCAAGAACCATGTTGTAATGTTGGTTCTGCAACTGTTGCAGGTCGACCAAAAACCAAAGAGCCACAGACTGAGCCACCAGTCACCGAAGGTAGGCCTCTAATGTTTCTGTTGTAAACTGATTCTCTTGGGAGCAGACAGACGATGTATGGTTTTGTTTTAAAACATTTTAAAAATGTCGTAAGAAAAATTGCCTTAGAGGGGAAAAGCCACAATAATTAGTTAAAAAGATAACACAGAAAATATTAACTGAAAAGCTACTTCATACACATTTCAGTGCTAATGATACTGAATAAGGTTGTGACGTTATGGAAAATATCTCAAAACATGTGACTACAATTTACACAAGAGAGTTTACTTTGTTAATGTAAAACCCATCAAACTACTCGGTGCAGCATGTTGGTCGGCCTCGTTGTTTCATGGCACTGGAATGCAGATCAAGAAACAGGAAGTTTATTTTTTTAGAAGTGCCAGATAAGAGGCCCAATCATTAAACTAAAAGGAGAACTCTTACCTCGACTTCCTCTACATCATTTTTGTGCATTTTAGATGCAAGATTTATTCTCAGATTAAAGAAGTCTCATCCTAAAGGGTGTTTATAGTTGATAGTGCACTGTTGTGAGCTCAGAATGATCACACTTCTATTGCTGACCAGAGACTTTATTTTCATTGTCTTTATCTCCATAAAAACAAAAGTCTCATACGTGACATGGAACCTGTGAAACTAAATTCTGTATTATGTCCTCAGAAACCGAACCATCAGCTTGTTTTTCTTGCTCAGCCCCTTTTTGGTACGCTCACAGGCCATTAACACACAGTTGACAAAGAACAATAAGGTTGCTGTCATTGCTTTTTCCACAGGTGTCGACGCAGGACCAGAGCCATGTCCAGCAGAGACGGTGGGACAAACTTCCACCACTCCACCAAGAATCCTTCCTCTTTATCCCTCCATTCAATTTATCACCATCCCAGACTCTCCAGGATATCAGGTTGTTCAGGCACTGAGCCTCTCTCCTTCGGTTATTAGACTCCCACTCCCCAACACAGCTGCTACACCAACCCTCATATTCGGTGAGTAAAGTATTCAAGCACACAATGTTACCAGTTTCACTTGGCACACCTGTTCAGTTTACTCCACTCCATAACAAAAGCCCTCTTAAACGCCCTGTTCCCAAAGGTCACAGTGATCTGATTTTTGTTGACATTCTGCCCGACAAAGGTTGATTGTGCTGATGAATAGGTTAGGTAATGGCATGGTTAATATGTAGTCTTAACTGCCCCTGTAAACTACATTTCAAAGCTTTTTTAATGGAAACGTCAACACAGCTGTCATGAGCAACGACAGATCTAAATCAAATCTTCTGTTTGAATGCAAAAATTGCAGAAAGTTGTCCACCAGGAACTTTTTCATTTTCATCTACTACTTTTTGTGCCAAAATCTCTTTTCTTTTGTCAAAATTGAATCCTCTGCTGTCTTAGACCCAATTAAGCCTACATTACTACAAGACAGTTGGGACTTTGTCACTGTCTGGGACTGTACATCTGATGACAGACAAACATGACATGCGGAGTCTCATGCGGGCTTTGTTTTTTAACCTTTTTTTGTTTAAAACTCCCACCCCTTTCCCAGAACAACAAGATTATTTCTGACTTGGGTCTCTTATTGGTTGTGTTAAAGGAAGATATTTCTGCTGACAGCAACGCGCGGCACTAAGCATTTACTTATTATGCAACACAAACAGAGAGAAGCTTCTCAGATTTTAAAATTGTTGTAAATATATTTATATGTCCTAATCCAACCATATTTATGTTTCCATTTTCTTATTAAAATGTGTGGTTCATTTGGTCCATTAAAGTTTTGTATTACTGTGTCAAATGAATATGAAGTTACTTTTGAAAAATTCAATATCTTTAAGCATTCTGTGCACATGTTTGTTTATTACACATATATTGTATTCAAATTTTATACCCTAACTCTGTTTCTAATATAGTCCCTGCTAACTCGCCACCCCGCAAACTCCAGATGCCACCCCTCTCCCCAGGTGAGTGAGAAAAGCTTAAAACATGCATGTGTATGTGTATGATTGAGTGCCAAATCACATGTATGCAGGGATCTCATACTGGCAGTGTTATCTAGTTTATGGTTCCACATTTACAGTTTTGGTTCTGCCTTTTGTGAAGCCTTATTGCAACAACTCCGTGCCAACAGCTTTAAATGTGAATGCAGGTTACTCATTTATTATTTTTTTTTATGTTTGTAGTGGATGGTGCAGTAGCGCCAGTTCAAATGAGTTCATCTCCACCAGGATCTCTGTCAGACACGGCTAGCAAAGCCATGTCCCCCCAATGTGCATCACCGCTCTCACCAAGCAATGGTGAGAATCAGTATCATAGCTCTCATCTTTGGCATAAAATACCCTGTTGAGTTGTTGCCATTTTTCAATTATCATGATATGTTGCATTTCAGAGATGTCTCCATGTAAGGAACCACCTCTTCCTCCGTCTCCCCCTGTCCCTGCCATCCCACGTAAGTTGCCTCTTTGGTTTGAACTTTTCTGAACTTGAATGCTTTGTGGAAAAGCCTTTTGATATTCAGATATGTTGGGGGTTTTTTTTCAGATGTTGTAAAGGACTACATTCAGGAAGTCAAAGCACACATGAGCCAAATCTGCCAGGATATGGAGGCAGGCCTCAGTCTGACCTCTCATTACGTGGATGTGCAGCTGAGCCAGAAAGGGATTTTACGCTCAGGAAAAAACTCCAACAAACTCCTGAACAAAGAGCTCGTCATCATGGGAGAAACAGACCGTCAAAAAAGCTTGTTGGAGCACAGTCAGGTAAGAGCTTTACTTTTTGTTGGATAAGAAAGGTTATCATTTACTGATGTGCATTTTGAGCAAATCCAATATAAAGTAATTGTTTTAATTTATATATGAAACTAATGAAATCACTGGCTGCAGCTCACTGGTGCTTTTATGTTTTTTCTTTTTCCGCTCAGATCTTTGAAAGTTCAAATGGGGACAAATCCAAGCGCTACATCGTGCTACTTGGCAATGCTGGCATGGGAAAAACCACCCTGATTAGGAAGCTGTGCAATGACTGGTCCAGAGACTGTATACCACAGTTTGACTTTGTCTTCTTACTGGACGGCAAAGCGCTAACTTCAACGGAGCCGACTCTCAGCCTTCAGACCCTTCTGTTAAACGCCTCCTCCTTTGCCCCCCCCTGCATGGACCCAGAAGCAGTGTACTCTCAAATCCTTGCAGGAAGTAAGCGTGTGCTCATCATTTTTGATGGGTTTGACAATATGCGTGACTATGAAAGTCTTCTCCAGACTCAAGACAAAGACTTGATAGCATCATTGCAGAGAGACAGTAAAGCGCAGACATACACAGTGAGACAATTGTACTCTGCCATCCTCCAGAGGGTTCTCCTTCCAGGCTGCACTCTTCTACTCTCCACTCGGCCCAGAGGCACTGCCACCCAGCTTCTCCGGCGGACGGATTGCTTTTTGGAGATGTGTGGCTTCACCCCGACAGACATAAAGACATATGTGTCCCAGTACTTCACAGATCCTGTCCTTAGAGCGTCTGCATTGGACTGCTTAAAAACCTGCAGCTACCTGCATCTCCTCTGCTGGAACCCCGGACTTTGTCGGCTGGTCTGCTTGGTGTTAGAACAGTCCAAAAGTCTGGGGGTCCTACCGAGAACTTTAACCGGGCTCTGCCATCAAGTGCTGCGCCTGAAAATGGAAAAGGACAGTAGGATGACAAACTCGGAGGCTGAACCTCAAACACAAACACACTTGCAAGCTCAGGAAAAAACTCAGGCACAAATCTTAGGTAGTTCTCAAGTGAAGAGTTGTCATAAAACTGCTGTGACGAAATCTAAAGCACAGGTTCACACTCGCACACAAAGAGCACGGAGGACAAAAAAGCACGGAAAAGAGGAAGAGAAAGAGAATAGAGATGAGATGAAGAGTGTCACAGGGGAAGTAAACAGAATAGGGGACATAGAGTTGCTATCCCAGCTGAGTTCTTTGGCCTGGGAGGGAGTCAAGGCAAACTCTTCAAACCTCCCAAAAGGAAAGAGTCTATCTGCAAAGCTCAAGGCATTTGGCCGTAGAACAGGGCTCTTCCTTTCTTACCAACTGAGGACGAGGAAGTTTGTCTCAAGCACAGAGAGAGATAAAGGGGGAGGGGAAGACAAAGAAGAAATTAGACAAGTAGAAAAAGAGAAAAGAAATGTAAGCAGAGGGAATACGATCACTGACAACACTGATCCCAGTGATGATGACCACGTCCTGTTTTGGGCCAACCCTTTCCTTCAGAGTTTCCTGGCAGGGGTCCATTTGGCAATGTCAAGGTAAAACTCTCTTGATTAAACAGAAAAATCAGTCTTCTTCTATGTTTCCATTATCATAAATGTAGATAAATGGTCACATGAGAAGTGTTAAACCATAAATTGTGCATCCTTTTAAAGAAGTGAATAGCCTTGAATAAACTCAGTGTCCATTGTCAAACTGAAACAGCACATTCCTTTCTGCTCCTAGTGGGTTTTTACTTTCACTTTTAACGCCCTTCCCACTCTGGAATCCCCTGACTCTTCCTCACTTTCTGTTTCCGCAGGACTGTAACAGACCGCATGTTCCTCCAGAACCTTCCTTTCCAGTCAGGCCCCAAAGGACGTCGGCGCCCTCAGAGAGAGGAGCTGGAGCTCTCTCAGCAGTTTGCAGTCGGGCTTCTGTTCCACAACATGAAAGAGCTGCAAAGGCTTCAGTCATGCTCAGAGAGCGCCCTCAGAGATATGGTGGTTAACAAGCAGACTTTAGTGATAAAGCACCTTGAGGGTCTTTCGCATGGTGACCTTATTCCTGCCCAGGTCCTGGAGGCTTGTCACTATGTTTATGAGGCAAGTTGCACAAATGGTGATGGCAGCAGAGACAGTGGCAGCGCAAAATTAGTTACTCACCTGGCAGCGAATCTTCCAGAAGTCCTGACATTTCGTGGAGTTCCGCTTAACCCATCGGATGTTTACGCCGTGCAGAACGTTCTCGAGAGAGGTGGAGCTGAAGGTAGAAGTTTTTCTTTGGACTTGGAGGATTCTGGGATACATGTATCTGGGCTGAGAGCTCTGGTTGGACTCGACAACATCAACACATACAGGTACAGGTTTATATCCACATAGCAAAAGCTGCTTGGTTTCAATTAAGTTCATTAGCTTATCTCTTTAACAGCCATTGTTCAGCCATAGCTAAGCAGCCCTGATTAGATTAGGACAGATCTCTGGCACTTTTGCATGGAGCATGAACATGGAGCATTTTATAAGCTTGGCTGGGGGTGTCACTCAAAATCATTTGATGAGTGCATACAGGTGATTACAATGAGATACCTATGATGAGGAAATTAGAGTGGGTGGTCACTACTACAGGTATGGGGAGGTGTGCTATCTCATTGTACTTCAGGGCATATCTATAGCTCTTCTAAAAACACAACAGTGGACGGATTTTTGCAGATTAAATGAATTAAACTGTGCGCTCATTTTTAGCTGACTGGCTTTCAGCAACAGAAATGCTCTGGGCCAAGCAATACACGAGTAACTGTCTACTTTAGGTCATGAGGTTGAATAAACCTTTCAACAAGCACATCCTGTATTGTATTTTCCCCAGCTCTGTGGAGGCGATTTCTCTGCTGTCAGAGTCAACGCTCTCATAAACATATTTGCATTGCTCTTTATTTGACTGTGCAAATTTACACTCAAGCAACATCAGTTGATGTTACCGCAGAAAGTTTTTAAAAACACTTTCGTTAGTCCTCATCCTAAAAGCGTGTACTCTTATAGCATTGAAAGTGAAGACTTTTCTAGCTTACAAGTGTGTTAGCATGGGTAAAATAAAGTAAGAGTCAGGACTCACCTTTTTTCAGTCATACACAACAATACACATGCATACACAATAATAGTGGGCTTAAGCTGGCCGTTGGATAAATGAGAAGCCTGCTTTGTTTGCCTCTGTCTGGATTTATGGACTCTTTGCCTCAGCAAATACTTTGAAAAAGTGCTAGTCCTGCAGGTTGCATAAGTGTTTCCTAAGTGTCAGTCATAATAAAAGTATAAGTTTCCTCTATATAATCAGAGATCACTCTGTTTTGTTTTAGCTATTGGTTCCTTTATCAGTACCACTGACAGTAATGTCAACCTTTGCCATCTTCCAGGGCGTGCATTGCTGATGTCATCACCTTATGGGAGCAGCTGGAGCAGAGTGGAGAGGAAGGGCTTCGACAGGGGACGGTGTCCAAACTGAAGATTCAACCCCTGAAGGTCACACAGGTGTGTCACATAGAGCACCTGGCAAAGCTGGTCAACATACATATGAACAAGAGGCTTCCTGACAGGTAATGCACCAAACTTACAAACAC
>JAQNCA010000011.1:8137927-8156616 GCA_029783725.1 Acanthurus tractus
CACACACACACACACACACACACACAGATACACTTTGCTTTGCAACATACAACCTGTATGTGCCAGGCTACTGAAGTGAGTGTTGTGTGTTTACTTGAAGTTCCAGCCAATCGGATGCTATCTTGGCAGAAGGAGTGCCAGCTGTCAAAGAGCTGCACAAGCTGGAGTTTGAGTGAGTAGCTCTTACTTTTTGTCATGATGATGATGATGATGGTGATGATGATGATGTTGATGATGTTTACCATGATCTCATTGCCTTTCCCTCCAGGCTTGGTCCAGAGAACGGCCCTCTGGCTCTTCCTAAGCTATGGGAGCTCCTGCCAGGTCTACACAACCTACAGCACTTAGAGTAAATATGCGCTCTCGTTCTCTCTCAGTGCACCAGTCTGACTTAGTTTTTTCTTGTGTGTTTTGAGTGTCTGACAGTCTCTCTCCCCCTCACTCTCTCAGTCTTGAGAACAGTAAGATAGGGGACAAAGGAGCAGAGAAACTGGCGGATGCTTTGGTCTCACTTTGTTTCCTGGAGGTACTCAAGTGAGTAACAAATGTTCCTCCTTTGTACTCATCTCAGCCCAGGCTAAGATTATATTTGAATTCACACTACAAAATAAAGCACAGCATCTAGTTTTAAGCAGAGTAAGATCTTGATGTGCAGCATGTTAGTTACAGTGTTTGCCCTTTCCCTCTGGTCTCTAGTCTGTCGCAGAACTGTATCGGAGACCACGGTGCGAAAAAACTGGCCGCCACGCTGAAGGATCTGCCCAAACTGCACTGTTTAAGGTATATAATGAGGATGCATAAACACACACATTCACACACACACATTTTTAGCTACATAACAACGCCCAAAATGGTACACACTCTAAACCCACTTATTTTCACTTCCCTCTCCCTCCCTTTATTTTTTCCAGCCTTTACAGTAACGTGATTTCTGACGAAGGGGCAGAGAGTTTAGCAGCTGTTTTGCCACACATGGCTTGCCTCACTGATCTGGAGTAAGACTATATGCATCTATTTATAGCATATAAACTGTGCATATCAGATGTTTTTCAACATTTCTGTGTGTGTATATCTGGCTGCTGTTAACAACTGTTTTTTCTCAAATCTGAATTTCTAAGTACAGCAGCAAGAAATATTTTGTAGAAACATGGAGCGATTGTTTTTTTTTTTTTAAACAATAAGAAAATGCACGTTAAAGGGAAATCAAAAGTGTGAACTGTTGTGGTTGTGTTTGACAGTGTCGAGTACAACAAGCTGACAGATGTTGGAGCGCAGAGCCTGGGAGTCAGTCTGAGAAACTGTCAAAAAATGAAGACTTTGAGGTGAGAAAATATAGTTTGCATGTTTGTCATATCCTGTCCACCTCTTTTTTTAAAGCAAGGTGTTAACCAGAACTGAAATACAGTAATCCAGTTTCCTGCTCCATTTTGTCATATGTGTCACTTTGAATCTTTTCACTTCTTCATAGGATGTGGAATCAGTTTATTCCACTGGGAGTGTTCGAGAGACTCAAGCAGCAGGACCACCGAATACGTTGCCATTAGAGCAATATGAAACCTCACTACCACAAGACTTTGAGCTTTTTTATCATGCAACTCATGCAAACTTGTTTACACTACACAGTACATGATCTAAAGCATGTACGCTGAACAAACATAACAGGAACAAAGAGACACGGAGGAGGAGAAAGCACAATAAACAAAACTATGCAAAAATTCTTCTGCTGCTTTATTCATCAGTTTAAACTTTCCGGATTCTTTTAAATAGATCAAATACTGAAATAAGGAAGCATAATAGTAAGTTCAGTAATAAGTCATTCAGAGCTATGCAGTACTTCATGTGTGTATGGGTGTGTGGGCATGTTTAGTACAAACTCAAGAAGCACATTTGCACTATAATACTTCACATGATTTTGTCTAATTTGATTTCATTCCTTGACATTTGTAGATTTTTTTTCTGTTTATTTTTGTTACACAAACAGTATTTTTAGTTGAACTTCTTCTGTAGCTGTAAATTATAAGTTGCTTGACAGTCACTTGGCACTTTAATGTAAATAAAACATTTAATGTGAGTACATGTCGTGCTTGCCTCTCTTCTCTTTTTGACTGATCTTGTCACATGTTTACTGAATCGATGGTATTATTAAAAATGTCTTCTCACTTCCTTCCCAACAGGTTTCTCTTCTCTATTCTTGTTACTTACTGACCTTAGAGAGTATCATGGCGTCTGTAACCCCGCAAAGCTTTTTATAATTCTTCATTTGCTTGAAGTTGTAACTTCTTAGATGCATTTTACTGACTGTACAAAGTGAGAGTTTAGTCTTCTAATATTGACCCCATGATAAAATAGGAGTTTGTTGCAAAACATGAATCATTTGTTCCTAATGGCAACTCTGATGTCCTCAAACTTCAAATATATAAACTTGAAGGGGTCTGAAACTAACAGGACGCCTGTGTCAAATTATCTGTTACAAACTGGTGTTGATGAATAAGGAAGAGTAAAAGATTCAGTGTTCTTGGGATATGCATGAAAAAAAGGTTTGAGACTCTTGATTTGTGTTTTTCTGATTCAACTTTTCTAATTTGCTCAATATATAAAAGTGGAAATACTAAATTAAATACTCTATCACCAGTGTTCCACTTTATAAGTAAGCATATTGAAAAAAACATGGTCAGATGGATTAAAAGCTCAAACCTAGGAGAATCATGACCGGACATTTGCACCACCACACAAAGTTAAGCTGCTCTTCAACAGTTTGAATCATTTCATTCTTGCATCTCATTAGGTATGCTGTAGATGTGAAACATTTAAGATGCTTGTTGAATCATTTTTCTTTTGGGACTGTGCTCATCGTTTTTTTTTGTAGACTAGTGATTAAGATGCTCAATCCAGTCTTCCAGTTTTCATCCACTTCACTACATTACATAAATGGAATTGATTACAGCACCATGTTAAGAAATAAAACATTAACATTTGCTTGATGTGCAAACTGATCAAGCAAAAAGTATTTAATTGCATTTTTTTTTCCATTTTACTTTACCATACATTGTATCTAGGCTTATAAATCTTAGCATGGCTGTGTCATAACAATCTCAAAAAGCACTGGCATTGCACATCAGTTCTGTAACTGCCATCTGTATCTCGTCAGCAGGTGGACACAGAGCATCACTACAGGACTCGTCCTATAGTGTCACTTGTCTTGTGCAGTGATGCTCTCTTGTGGACAAAATATAAAGTGACAGCAAAGATAGCACTTCCAAATGTAAACTGTCTAACACGGACATATCCGCTTCAGAGACAAAGTTTTCTGTTGCTTCCATTTATTTAATGAAAGATCGTCGGTATACATTTAAAATAACAGCCGAAATAAGAGACAAAGAGCTGGCATTCGCTCAAAGTTTATTAAATACACATTTGAAAATAAACCTCTGTTACGATCCATAGCTTATTGTAGCATGTGCATGTCTGCAAAGAAGTACATGTGGAGGGATGAAACAAGCGTCAGCGAAAAGGCTGTAATTTGATGAGGATGAGACACGCAGGCCAAGCAGATCTCTCATCTGTTACAGTCGTCAGAAAGTCTCCTGGGTTTTCACGAAGCTAAAATGCTGTGAGCAGAATAGATCACAACCTGAACCGCACAGTGTCATTATCATGCCCAGGAAATGGCATGAAGAGTTTTATATCTGCAACTTACACCAGTGACTCTGAACGATTTTCATACAAAACAAGGATCCTCCTCATCTGACCCCTTCACCTGTGGCTGATTTTCACAATATGGGAGGAGACTTTTGTTTTCAAATTACACAACTTGTTGGACTAGTATTGAGCTTTAGTTTGTTGTCCAATCGGCATATTAATATTACCTAATTCCAGCATGATGTAGCTGTCTTCAATATGTATTAACTGCAGTAAGCCCTTACCTGGTATTAAATTTAAGACATTTTGATCAAATTCCATAAAAAAAATGATTTTACAATATTTTAATGGAAATTATTATCCTGAGCTTTCATGTCACCACCTCTTATCAATTAATACTGGTTCAACTCTGTTATGAACTCTTTAAAAATAGTCACTGATGTGATAATTACAACAATATCTTACATCCCTGTTATTCATCGGCAGCGTGGCCTTTTCTTCTGAAGTCAGTATGCAATGAGGCTGTGGACATGTAACTGGCTGTTTTTTAATTTGAGCTGAGTAGGCAATGCGCTGTGACATCATCTGAGTGAAAGGTTGTCTAGCAGACTGTAAAGTTCAACGCACTGACAGTCTGGAAAAAAGCTTGTTTTAGAGTATGAAACGTGCAAGTGCAAATATTCTGAAAGGGTTTCTGTCTCTACAGCTTCAGTTATTTGGTGGATAACAACCACATTGATGACTGTGATGCACACTTTGCCTATTCGAGCTGACAGTACTATACTGAACACTTTGAGGAAACTGGTTCCTCAGTATTGCTTTAAAATTAACATTTCATTATTCGGCTGGGTGCACTCAACAGATGAACAGTATGTAGAGTTTTATCGAAGCCTACAAATATCTGCTAAATCAAGTAAACTCTCCCTCTGCAATTATCAAAGCCACACGACCTTTTTCTTCCACTCAGCCATGACAAAACCCAAGAGAACAACAAAACAATGTTCTGGTACTGTGCATAATATCATTCATTTAACCATTAAGTTTCCCCTTTGCTTGTATCCTGGTTATTATTGCTGCCAAGAATAAACATTTCATCAACTGAATTCTAAATTCATAACAAAGTCAAAAGAAATAAGTGCAATAAAACAGAAGTTTGACAACTACACAGTTTTTTTGAAAAACACACAACCATTATCATGCGCTGAGCTTTTTTTTTTTCCAGAAACTGATGCACATTTTAAACATTTAAAAAACAAACATGTCTGCAACAAAGAGAGGATTTTAAAAAAAAAGTCAAATCTGAAGCAACATCTTTTGAGATTCTCCTTCACATCACGTTTCAGCTTTTGACACAAGTCATACTCACAACAGTTTGACACATTTGACCAGCTGCGAACACAACTGTCACTACTGTCGTTACTCATCTACTACTGGTATCCTTAAGTTGAGAAAATTTCATTTCCGAATGAAAATGTAATATTCCACATTAATATCCAAATTAATAATGTAATAAAGACTATCAGAACACATACTGTATCAAGGAAAAACTCTTAGATATGTTAATACTTCAGTATCACAGTGAAGAGTGTGGCAAGTGTTGTATGGCGCCCCTGATTTATGAGAGAGCTTAAAGAGAAGCGTAGGGTTATATTTAATATCCTGTAGTTTCACAGCCTGTGTCCAGTGTCAGCGTCATGTCTTGCCGGTGCATGAGCTCCTAACATTGCTCCCGAGACTGTGCACATCCCTGAAGCAGACACACAAAATGACCTCAAGAGACACATTTTGAAATAAACCTCAAGCATGAATGAGCCTGCAAACTTGCAATGCATTCTGCATTCTGGAAAACTTAAGAGGACAAACAGTTGAAACGAGGTGGTCTGTGAGGGATTAAGTATGAATTAGATCTACATTTTTTTTCTCTGCACGTAGCAAGTTCCTCTGAGATGTCACACTGGGTATGGCATGGCACTCTAACTGAGAGCAAGTTTTTTTCACTTTCTTTCACAGTCTTGCTACTTGTTCAGTTTAAAGTTCTGTATCTGAACTTGCAGCAATGCAGCAACCTGAATCACACTCCACTTGTATCATTCATCCACGAGGAACAGTTGTTTCCTTCCACTTGAAGCACGCTGTGCTTTCCTTTTATGTTTCGTGGTGGGAGTGAGCCGCAGTGATGCCAGTGCAAACTCCACAGTCTCTGACTGGAGTAAGTAGGTTTTGGAGTGGCAACAGACTGACTAACTGACAGCTGATCCAGTGGAGGGTGTTCTTCCCGGGAGGAGCAAATCATATGCCCGGCGGTGCTGGATCCCGTCTTCAGGCTATCTTCCTTTGAGCCTTGACAACCTAGAGACAAGTGACACCCAAACATTTCATATATTACAAATATATATAAGCATTGTGAACTATGTGGATAAAAAATATGTTTGGAAATTTGCGCATGAAACAAAAAACACCTTAAAAAACACGGAGTGATTGGTATTTTCTGCTTACCTTTTCACTGATATGTTCTTGTGAGGAAAAGGCACAAACTGCATCCACTCTGAGGCATTTTTTCCCCACATTACCAACCCGGAAGTGTTCACGCTGGCCCAGTTTGTCTCGGACTTCTGGTACATCATCACCACCAACCCCGCCACTTAAATTCCCTTTTGGTCCTCGGGGCAGACCTGTCACTCAAGATACCCCTCAAATACATCCAGCTCCGTGTCCGTGTCATACGGGACAGAGGCCGGGTCGGACAGCACGCCGAGGTCCACCAGCGCCTGGTCCATGTCCTCAGGCAGAAATACTATCCCCACATTCAGGACGATGTACTCCATCAGAAAGGCATAGTAGAGGATCAGGACGTTCACAAAGAACAGGCCCAAATAAAACATATATGGGAGTTCGTCCAAAAGCGATTCTACCGAATCTAACTGGGCATAAATCGGATGTGTCATAGAAAACAAAGAAATCACGGTTTGGTTTCTTGCGTTTATGCGGGGCCAGGATGTGGCGGACCGGAGTTGCTGGTAGCACCGCTAGAAATTTTTGGGGGGTGACGGGGCTGGGGCGTCCATTTCGGCTCGTCCCGACCTGTAAACAGTAATTGAGAGGAAGCAAATTTAATTTATCTGTGCGGCACGGAGGAAAACTCCTTTAGACTTTATGATATAGACTTTATGGTATAATGCTCATAGCTAATAATAACCGATGGTCAGCAACAAAATATCACGTTAGCTAGCTTGACGCATTCTTGACATTGGTTCTTTGGGTTTGCGGAATTCATGCCATGCCAGCTGGCTAAGCTAAAAACAGTAGCATAAATTTGCCAGTGAAAACTTACACAAACATTTCTAAAAGCAAGGCGTATTGTTGTATACCCATCCGTACCGAACAATACGAAGCACTCACGGATACACGCGTAAATCGATGTTTTTACAGCGTAATGCCCCTTCTCACATTTTTGCCAACTGCATCAAAACAGTCTGGCCCATAAGCGATACCTGAAGCCTCGAAAGTTGATTGGTTCGCCGTTTGTCAGGCTCTGCTGTGATTGGTCTTTAAGGATGTCAATCGCCGTAACGGGCCCCTGCGAAGACTCGTCGCGTGCTTTTATCGTCACTGCTAAAACAGGAAGATGGCTTTGTAGTTTTATTATCACTCGCTCTAATTGCTGCATCGATGTGTATCATTGGCAAAGAACAGCAACTCCCAGAGAAACCTTCAACTTAACCTTTTAGATGTTGACCCCACAGCGCTGCTATCGCCGCCTATCACCTTCTGTTTGCTAAGTAGCTATCTGTACGACAAAGTGGGTGTAATGGATAGACGGGGACGCTAACCTGAGCAAAAATAACGCGCCTGGCGAAACATCAGCCCCCATTAAATTGCAACCATGTTTGGCCGGTCACGTAGCTGGGTTGGAGGACAGGGGAAAACGAAAAACATCCACTCCTTGGACCACTTAAAGTGAGTACCTAGCATTAGATAGGCTAACGTTAGCCTCTGTGATAACCGGTGAAGAACGACTGTCAGCGTTATCATTAGTAAGCCAAGTTGTGAACAGCTGAAATAACAGGAGCTAATTAACTGTAGATGTTGTCCAGTAGATATCCACTTAGCTAATAAAATCTATGATATCTGTGTCGTGTCTGCTCTGCTGTGAATGAAGGTGAATTTTGTTAGCTTTAAAGTAAAAATTGTCCAGTAAAGAATGTAAACTATCGTATTCTAACCTTAATGTTTTTTCACTTTAAAACCAAACTATCATCAAAAAGCAACAATCCTAATGAGCTGAAGGGGACTCAAAAGGCCTGCATGGTGGTTTTCAGTAATTCTGGCTGATAGACGTCCGCTCAGGTCGTAGCTTGGTGGAGCTAAACTGCATATTGCTGCGGTCACCAAAGCCCATGCGCTAATCAGAATAGCAAAACTTTTCAGTTGTCGCAACACAACAGGTGCAACAAATTAACTGAAGAGTGAAGATCCGCCTGCACACATTCATGGAGGCCTTAAAACAAGACAAATCAGGCTAATGAGGTGATAACACTTGTGTGGGTGTACAGTAAAGGAGCATTAATTTGGGGTTATTGCGTTACACGATTTGAAGACAAGACATTTTCTTTTAAGTGAGAAGCTACACTGGGAAGCGCAATACAATAATTTTATAATAATAATAATAATATTTAACCACCAGTATTCCAACATTCCCTCCAAGGACCTAATACCCTGAACAATGTTCATTATTTACGTACTCCCGGCAACTCCAAAGCCCTCCCACTTTTCCATTGTTGTCTAATAGACCATGCCTCCCTGGCTCTGCTGCCTATTTACTCTCAGATGATAAGGTGAGTCAAATCATCATTAAAAACTGTTAAAGCATGGACAGATGAAGGTGCAGCAGCTTTGCAGAACTGTTTTAAGTGCACAGACAGGCACATGTGAAGAGAAGCTACCGCCCGCGAGAACCACATCAGTCTTGAGGGATTGACATCGACAATTACATCATGCATCAACAAATAATGTGGTGTTCACAAAGACTATTAAGATCTTTTCCAACCCCAAAACCTGGATGATTGGAGAGGTGAGGGAGTTGTCTTTCGGTCAAGTGGCAAGGAAGTATATTACACTGCCAGAACTAGAACAGAAGCTGGCATCAAAGAGGCAAAGTTGAGTCATTGGCAGAGACTAGAGAGAGACCTTGCGGGAGTGTTGACTATACACACTCAGTGCTTCATTGGAAAACCGTAATAGAGGCTACAGTTGTCAAAATATGACATTCAGCCTGTCTTGCAAAATGGTGCACAGAAAACAGCCTACCGCACAGTGTCCACAAGACCAAGGAGCTGATTGTCTATTTTAGAAAAAGGAAGCAAAGACACAAACGGCTGCATTATTCAGTGGAGCTGAGTTGTAGCAGGTGAACAATCCTAGGTTTCTGTAAATCAACATCACAGGAAGCCTGTCATGGACATCACACATCACCCTAGTAACAAAACAAAAAAAAGTCCTTATTTTTCAGGGAAACCTGTTGCAAGTCAAGTGTATTTTAGCTTTTAGACTTTAGGCTTTAGACTAGTATCTTGTGAGCTGCTATTGTTTGGTGATGATAAGGATCACATATTACACTCAGAAGTATTTATATATATATCCCTAATTTTTATAATCAGGATATTTGTTATTAATCCATTATTATAATTCACTGTTTTTAGTCATAGTGTAGATTGACTGAAAATGCAGTTCATTATACAGCCTTGTGTTGTAAAATGTTAATAAATGAATCTTGTATCTTGTATGAGCTTTACTTAAACGTAGGGGTCAGTTAATCATGGCCTAGCATAATCACAATTGTGGTTGTCTTAAGTCATGTAAGTTGTATCATTATTCTTAACTTTGGAATCGCTTCCACAAACGCCTCTGCATCACAGCAGTCTGTCTCTCTGTTCTAAAGTTTAAAGATAGATTTGTACATTTTCACAAATTAAATCTGAGCTGCTTTCAGAACTTTCCTGCACATATTTTCTCTTCATCCATTTCTACCAGGTATATGTACCATGTCCTGACCAAAAACACCACAGTGACAGACCACAACCGAAATCTTCTAGTGGAAACCATCCGCTCCATCACAGAGATCCTCATCTGGGGGGACCAGAATGACAGCTCTGTGTTTGAGTAAGTATTAGTCACTGTCGTCATGCCAAATCCATCACCTGGAGCTACATATATGCAGATGTGATGCTTGCATGAGAATGAAAGGGACAGCTCTGCATTTACTTTTGTTTCAGTCTGTGTGCTTATAATCAAGGTTTGCAAATTGAGCACACTCTTTTTCTCACATTTCTCACATTCATGCATAAAAATAGATGCACACACATAAACCGAGGAATTGTGAATGTGCTAAAATACTTGTTCTCCTTGTCAGGATATTTGAACAGTCAAACTTCAATGTAAATTTCCAACCTCCAGCATTTTAACTCACACAGATAATCATATGTTAACAAGACACCTGCTCTACCCACTTCCTGTACAGAAAGATGCAGTAAAACTCTAAAGGAAATCTTTGTTCGTATTTTGTTACTATTCCAGTAATTTATGGGGAGTCAGATATCAGTGTTTATTTTGTCTTTTGTCAGAAGAAGCTTTGCAATTAGTGTTACTGGTCATCGCTTGCCTCTGTCTATCCACTTCGAACCTCTGGGTTTGGAAACAGGAAATGGCATTACGGCGCAGAAAAGCCACAGAATATAATGCAATTTGACATGGTGCTTTCAGGACATTAAACATAAGCATGACTGGTCACTCCTAATGTCTAGGCAAGAAGATGGTATTTTCTTGTCATTAGCTGCAGAAAATTGCTATATTTTATTAATGGGTTTTGATGAGATGTAGTCTTGTAATGTGTGCTGTACCATGGTATGAGCTTGTCTTTTGAAATGGAGATCTGGTCCAGTTGATAGTAGCTTTCGACTAGTAGTCAGATTTTTTTTCTTTTTAATTTTTATTATTTTTTTATATTGTGGAATGAGCAGTGTGTGACAGGATTGCTGCAAAGTGCAGATAAGACAAAATGGTCAAATGTTATCCTGGCTTGTTCTTTCTTTTGCTTGTTTTTTAAAGATACATTTTTACCACATTGCTTCTAACAAGGTGAAGTCATCATGAATTAAACCCTGTATGTATTTTTGTGTTCACTCTCACATGTAACCAGCTTCTTTCTGGAGAAGAACATGTTTGCCTTCTTCCTGAACATCCTGCGTCAGAAGTCGGGGCGCTATGTGTGTGTCCAGCTCCTCCAGACCCTCAACATACTCTTCGAGAACATCAGCCATGAGACATCACTGTGTAAGTGTTTGAATTAGCGCTGAAAAAACAGAAACCCAAATATGATGGAATGAATTCCAAAAATTGGCCAGCATCTCTGAATACTTGTTCAAAGGTGTGAGAAAGGTATAGCATCCTACCACTTACTGTAAATGCAGGCAAGGACTGCATCTCATGGTTTGTGTTTTTTGTACTGCATGGTATTAAGTATTGTGATTAAAATAAGTTATGTGGAATAATTAAATTCTTTGTATTTAATTAATGCTGAAAAAAATGTTTTTCTCAAGATTAAAAGCAAGCGGTAAAATGAGCTCATTGTGATTATTGCATGAGAGTTGTGTTGTAATACCTCAGTGTTTTTCGAGCTAATCAACAAAAGACACGTCGCACTGCCTCTGTTTAGGAAATGTGGAGTGCACTTGCAGCTTGTCGTAATATTTGTGGTAACAGGGCAACTAACGACTTAGCAAGTAGTATAATGTAATACAGTGGACTAACGTCTAAAAAAACGTACATTTCAGTAAACCGTAGAAGTATAAAAGATAATGGTTATGGTATTGTGTCAGAGTCTTTTCTTTTATTCACTGTGCAAAACAGCCACTGTCGTAGTAGCCTCACTGAGCTGATGATTGCAGAGCACTTTTAGCTGTAGGCATGTGCTCTACTGAAGTCCCTGGGCTCGTGGATGGTAAACAGAAGAACTGAAAACAGTTCACACAAAGTAGTCTTCCTAAAACATCTGCTGAGTGAACAGTCCTCATCAAGTCTCTTTTCTTTTTCTTCACTTTTCTTCTCTCCTCGTCTCTTCTTAGATTACCTCTTGTCGAACAACCACGTGAACTCCATCATCGTGCACAAGTTTGACTTCTCTGACGAGGAGATCATGGCCTATTATATTTCCTTCCTCAAGACCCTGTCACTCAAACTCAACAACCACACTGTTCATTTCTTCTACAATGAGGTGAGGCCATAGATGCTTGTGAGGTGGCAGCTTAGAGTGAAGAAAGAGGGACTGCAAGAAAAGAGAAGCACAGAGGATCTGTGATTCAGTTTCAGCAACTTTTATCTTGCACTTTCTCCAATAGACAGAGAGGAAGGAAGGAAGGAAGAGATGAAAGATACGAGGCTTTCGTTTGAGCTTTGTGCAAGTTGACCCGTGTTTTACTTTTGAGTACTTTCCCTCAACTGCACATCTCCTGTCAGAACATCAGCTGCTAATGCAGAGGGGTTGATTCGGCACAGGTCACACAAGTCAACCTTCTCTTCAGTACCCAACATGTTGCATCGTAAAGGGAACTTTATCATTTCTTACTGTCATTCGTATTGTTGCGTGTGTGCACATGCCTGTGTGTGTGTGCATAGCAACAGATGTTGACAAATTATGGCCAACTGAATAATGATGTTGTTGACCTCCTCTGTTGTTTCAACAGTTTCTGTAATCCTTCCACTGACCAGTGTGTGCTGGGGAAAGTTATTGGTGTACTGTTGATGGTAGCTCTGCCCTGAAGCCAGGACCAGGCCCAGTGTGTAGATCTGAGAGTGTTATTGAATGTTGTTGAATACACATAACAAATTTTGTCCTGTTTTAGTATAGTTTGACTCAACCATATCTATCGATACGAAATAAAAGAGAAACCTGCCTTTGGAAGACATCTTTCATTTCTCGATGTCAGGTTTCATGTTAGCCGACAGCCTGTAGGCAAGTAATATTTAAAATGCAAAGGATTTTCATTGTAATCTGTTTTTCACAATCAGTAGCAATTGCATTTAGAATTCATCTTCTAATTTATTGTAATGAGTTCATAATTTGTTGATTTATAGTCACTTAACTGAAGGGTACCATTAGATAGTGGATTTTGTAACTCTGTCTATTCCTTTCAGATCTACACAAGTTACATTTTTAAGAGAAGACAGTCTTGGTCTGGGCTTGGTGTCAGGGTCCGGTTGCCTCATTTGCTGTGACCTCTGGGTGACTTTTTTTGTCTCAGACCCTTAACTGTGTTTGGCGGAGGTCTCAGTGATTGAGGAAAGTTTGGGTAGAGGAACAGGCCCTGGCACAGAGAGAGATCAAATGTAGAGCTGCCAAATCGTCACACACACTCATTTACTAAGTGCAGCATGCTGATATGTTACTACATGTTGACCGACTTACGTATGAAATAAGATTTTTAGGAGCTAAATTCCCTTTAGTTCAGTTTGGTCTGTTAGTGCCCGTGTCATGTTTCAGAATGGACCACACACAAATCAAAAACTTCCGTGTTTTGTTTTCCTAATGCTAATCTTATTTTATGAGGACTAAAGACCAGTTTGCTACTCTCATGAAATTCTCTCATACCAAACAGGGGATAGTGTACAGCATTTTTGTTTCCTCTAGCTGCTTCCTGTCTGTCTGTCTCTCTCTGGGCTCTGTGGCCTGAGCACGGCGATGCAATGCAGTGCCTTGCTCACCGGCGCACCCTCTCTGTCTCCCACACACAGCACACTAATGACTTTGCCCTGTACACCGAGGCGATTAAGTTTTTCAACCACCCAGAAAGCATGGTCCGCATCGCAGTCCGCACCATCACACTCAACGTCTACAAAGGTGAGTGCCAATGACACGCATGCAAACAATGCTCAACACACACACACACACACACACAGAGACACACACAGACACACACAGACATGATGCTGGGACTGCCTGTCGCCTCCTTTGTATTTCCTCTTGCTGCTGCTTTTGGTGCATGATGGCATGACTAACAGGTAACACAGTAACAAACACAGATCTGCAGTCTGCTGGTTTTTTGGTCTTAAATTTCTATTCACTGGAACAAAATGGCTCTCCAGAAATGTGATGTAGTACAAATAAAAAACTTCTCAAGGCCTGATATCTTGGTCCTACTTTTAAACCATCTGCCACTGGGCAGTTTTCTTTTAAGTGATATTCCAGACAGCAGGCCAACAGACATAACTTGACTATTAATTCAGTAAATATTTGCCTCAAACTTCAGAGATTAAAACTAATAACCATTAACAGTTAGCTGAAATGGTGTAAATACAGCAAGTTCTTGCAGTCAGTCATCAGCTGTGTGCATTTCTTTTATTGTGCAAGAAACTTTGGAGAATGAGTTGTTATTTTGAGGAAGATTAATGGGATTTATTACCCATTGTCAAATCAAGATTCCCACGATGACCTTCTTAATTCCTCAGTGAAATCTAGCCTGACATACCAGATGGTTTATTACACAGAACCATTAGGGAAGATGTCCATGAAAACTTGGAACATAATTGGCCAAATCGTTTGTCTATTACCATCTGCCATGGGCTTAATTCAACTCTTTAGATCAAGGAGGCTCACAGCTTTGTATGAAAGCGTGCTACCAGCAACCAGTCAGTTGGTAAATCAAGCTGCCAAAGCCAGTCAAGAGATGGATGCAAACATTTTTTCATTGAGAAAAGATTTCAGTCTCGTTCTTTGCTCTTCTTTCAGTTAGAGAATACTTCTCTCAATGTCCTAACAGGAAAACCAAACTCTTTACTGCCTGTAGTTCCTAGTAAGTGATTGTTCTGAACCACTGTGGTGCAGACACAAGTACACAGTTTAAACCTGGTAAGATGGATTTGGGAGGTCACATGATCACAAAACCCCACAGATCCAGCTGCTTTTCAAAGTAAAATAAATAATGTTGTGAATTCCAACATCTGACCTTGGGTTTGTTTGTGTTGTAGCAAGAAAGCTGTGATTTTCACTGAAAACAATCGTAAGGACATTCAACAAACACCAAATATTCATGAATAGTTTACATCCTTACATTTATATTTACATTAAAGGTAATAGGATGTAAATACTGTGTACTCTAAACTTTTTGTACACAGCTGATATCACTTAAGTGATGAACCATGATTATTATTATCAGAAAGTAATCTGATAAATGTGAAATCTGTTATTGACTTTTTTGTCAAAATCCCAAAACATGAATCAGTAGAAAACCCACTTGCAATTAATGTAGTTAATTTGAACTTTTTTGTGATTGCAACGCATTACCACAGGCCAAAAATCTCAACTATGCTGGAGCTGCCTCCTCTGCAAGCCCACTCTTGCAACCTTGCAGAGTGCTAAAATCCTCCCCACCCAACAACGTATCACACATAAGCACCACAGGTTTTTCTGAAAAATAAGGTTGTATAGCTGCAAGAGCAGCACTGCAGTGATGCCTTGAATGTTTAAACAACAGGAGTTTTCCAAAGTCTGTGTTGCTCTCTGCGCTGTGCTGCGTCACTCTCTGCTTTCCTGTCATCTCTTTGGGTTCCCTCGAGCTTTCACTTCAGGGAAGATGGGTGATGCATTTTGCCAGTTTGGCTTTTCTCGACATATCATGCCTCTCTACTCTGAACATTACATTGCCTCAATATAAAATCACTGCAACATATGAACTATGGCATCCCGTCTGTCTCCGTACCTGTTTGTCAAGTCCTGCATGTGACTTCTGGATAACTCTGTATAACTTAATGTCTTACGTCACTCATAAAGTCTCTATTCTGTAACTCCCACATCACATCATTATATCTTGCACAACTGACTGCAATCTGAAACACAATCTGAAACACAAGTCATTTATCAAATGATCTAGATGTGTGGGAAATGTACGAGTGGTGGGCTGGCAACATGCTGCACCGTAGTTAGAAATCTTTCAAAGGGGAAGCATCAAATTACTGCAGCGACTCTGAATGATGACTCTGATGATTCCCCCCCCCCAAGATCCTAGTGTCAGGGGGCCACACAGAACATCTGTGTCCTGATGAATGAACTGAGTCACTGCTGTATATGCTGTACATGTATAATGCAACCTAAAATATGGGTTGCATTATGATAACATGTAGTAAAAACTGTAGCCTACTATACATCAAATGCTCTGCTTTATTTACTTTTTTACTTTATTTAATGGGGCTGTAGCAGACTTGCAGCGCCACTGAAATGGGTCAGAATGTTGCATTAAAAACCTTTTTTTTATGCATCATAATATTGAACATGTCACTATTTGAGGCTTCCTACTGATTCCTTGGACTGCAACAAATTACAACTTGGAAAAGAATTTCAACCAAAGTCAGGAATAAATAAGATAGCCTCAAGATATTTTGGTCAAATTATGTTTATTTTTTTCTCCCTGGTACTGTAGCTTGTTTCTGAGAAAGCTGCATGTTTCAGTTTTCTCTTCTTGACATGTTTCATAGTGAAAAACAAGGTGAAATCCTGAAAGTAAGGTAAAAATGTATAACATATAAACTCCTTTGCCAGATGTGCCATTGTTTGCAGTTTATTTGTTGAGTACTTGCGGGGTCCTTCCCAAGCTCCACCCCTCCACAGCCGCCCCTTTACTCACATTAACCCTGTGTCTGTTTTCCCCTCTCCCTCCTCCTCTTCAACAACCACTCCTCCTCCTCTTCCTCTCCTTGTCTCTCTCCTCCTCTCCCTCCTCCCTCTGCGCGCCCCATCTGCCTAACTCCAGTTTCATGTAAGTTGGTTCCATTCATTCAGTCTTTTACACAGGGCTGGGTATCCTAGAAACATGTTTTGCTTTTTTTTCTTATGCCATTTTCAGGTGTTCATATAACACATTGATACAAATGCAAAGATACATTTTGTATTGTTAGTTCATAACCAGGCATTGTTTTATTATGTTGGCTGATTTCAGTCAACATAGTTGTTCTTAATGTGAGACTTGTCTTTCATTAATATTAATACCTTAAGATGTTTCCAACAATTGGTCTAAAACAAGTTATTCTTACACCTAACATGTTCGTGTTTGTTGATACCCAGCCCTTTTTGTTCCTAATGGTGTATTTGTTATAAATGTACAGGTATGAATATCCCTGCTATTTTTGTAAACCATTCTGTATTACTCACCTACATACATGAAGAAAAACTTGCATGCCGTTTAATTTTCTGTTTTTGGGTTAACATGCTTAATTTCAGCTGAGCCTCACTTGTTGGTTGTTGGTTTGGTGATGGGTTTCACTGTCGAGTCAATATCTCCCCCTGCTTTAATTCTCAGTTCTTCTACTAATTGACCGAGCTGGAATGAAATTGTGACTTTGAGTTGTGGTATCTTGTGACTTATTTGTTTGTTTTCTACTATTATGTTATTCTTTTGTAATTTGTTTGATTTGGCTGCTCATTGACTACCTGTCTGTGTTTGATCCATGTGGATTGGCTATGTGAAATCGGCTTTTATTTGAATTTTGATGGCCACAGGAGAATGTGGAAATACACCAGGACTGTTCATATCTCAAGTTAGTTATGATGTCTTTCATAAAACAGAGGAGTCCACAATTGTTTTTCAGACATTCCCTGAAATTGTTGTAAACTTTTCTTACTTTCTCTGAAGTGTAGAAATATTGACGAATGAAATATTAACACGGGGGTTAGACGTTTCTGTTGTGTAGTTTCTCTTTTGCTGCACTTGCAGTATGATTATGAGGACATATGGCTTATTATTGTTAAAGTCTGAGCCTCATTCCAATCTGATAGGGCTTTCATACTGCAGATCTTTACCCAGTATTAAAAAAATCACTTGATTTTGTATTGCACTCTGACTGTAAGACACACAACAGACAGTTAAAAAAAAGATGGCACACAACCAGAAATATTGTCTTCCATATTTCATGCTTTCTTCTTGGAAAACTTGGCACCTTCTTTATCCACAACACAACCAAACCATGGATGGTTTGGTCAGAGCTTTAGTTGTGTTGTAGTCGTAGTTAATGTAGCCACAGAGGTCTTACTGCAACTCTGTTCACATTTACGTAAATTCTGAAAAGCTTGAAACACAATTTGATGTCTTAAAAGTTTTTAAGCTTTCCTCATAAATTGAATGTATTCCATTTTTTTAAGCATTGTCACAAGCAGACTGGTTGAATTTGGATGTCAGATCTCTAGAGTAGCCACAAACAAGTGAGTACAGGCTCAGATAACAGGTTTGGATTGAACAGACAGAAGAATCAGTTGGGGAAGCATTTTGTCTAATTACAGTGTGACCAGCTCCTGTCAGTCTGTTGTTTCTCCCTTCTTAATAGAACTCTGGTGTAGGCCATTTCTGCACGAAGTGAAATGAATAATAAATTCACTGTTTTTACTTTATTTGACTCTCTAAAGTGGGCAATTGATTTTTTTAATTTGTCTCTTAATTTTATTATACTTTGAATTTTCAAATCATGTTTAACTGTCACATTCTGGTAATTCTACAGGATCACAGAGTGTGTGTGTGTGTGTGTGAGAGAGAGAGAGCATATGAGTGTGTGGATATGTGTGGGTAACAAACCTAATCCAGATCCTGATCCTGACCCCACTCTCTCCAGTGGACAACCAGCACATGCTGCACTACATCCGGGATAAGACAGCGGTCCCATATTTCAGCAACTTGGTCTGGTTCATTGGCAGCCACGTCATCGAGCTGGACAAGTGTGTGCAGACAGATGAAGAGTGAGTAACACCTCTTGCCTGGTCTGTTCTATGCGTCCTAGTGTAGTTCTTGCAAAGGCCACTAGATGTCAGTCTTGTTTCGGGTTTGTTATCCTGGTGCCTAGGGCATGATGCTCTGTATGCATTGCATTTTTATATTTTAACCTACTTAATTAGTGTCTGCAGCCTGTAAGTTGCCGTTTAGATGATTTCATTCTGAGAATTTTTTTTACTGTACAAAAATGTAATTTTGCGTCTTTCGAATCTGCACAAACATGGTTACTATGGTATTAATGCTATG
>JAQNCA010000011.1:8217370-8235355 GCA_029783725.1 Acanthurus tractus
AAGGAAAAAACATCAGAGGTGTGAAATATTGGACCGTTGTTGTGCAGCCAAACTTGTTGAGTGTGAAACCCAAAATTTCATAAAGTTAAATTTGCATCGATTTTTTTTTTTAACTGACAGTCGTCTTGTCACATTGTCCTCTCACACAAACTGCTGTTTTGGAGGCTTGTTTACTTTTAAGATCTCATGCTTATAGTTATTGGCATCCTCAGTAGCACGTATGCTATTTTTCTATGAGATGAAAATGTCTTTTGTTTTGCAGTTATTCGGTCATTGACTGTAGCTCCCTGCCTGGCTCCCTGCACGTTCCTGACATGAACAGATATTTAGTATGCTAGATATCTTTCCAGGGCCTGTGAGGCATCAGTGAGCTCCTGGAACGAGTATTTGAACAGTTCACACCCAGCGTTCAAGCACCGATTTGCAAAGACTTTCCTCTGATCCAAGAGATTTTCTCATCCCAAAAAACTACCGTTGAAGGAAAAATCAAGGCTACAATCCCTTTGTGTGAAGTCAGTATTACATGGCTAAAATTCTAGCGCTGCTATTGACTTTCAATAACCCGCATCAAAAAAATTCCTCAAAGCAGCAGCAGCAAAGCCCTCTGTCGATGGGTCGTGCGAGTTATATTAGTCTTCTGATTACCGTCAGTGAAGTGCTGACCTCATCCACACAGTTTTGTCAAGGATATTATTTTCAGCGTTTTTGAGAGTTCATGTTTTATAACACGCCACTGCGGTGCATTTAACAACTCTGGTAGTGAGCCCCAGTCAGCTTATTGATAGGGCCAAAAATAATGCAGCATTATAGTGTATTGATTTTTCCTACATTCCGCTGGTGCCTTTCAGACACAACAAACTTGCATCCTAAACAGCTTGCGCTCATGGCACGCAGCAACATTATATGAATCATATGTTTTAGGTGGGAAGGCTCTCTCTGATTATTGCAAGTGGAGGAGACGTTGCTGTGTGGGTTTTATTGAAATGAATTTTAAATGCTGTTAGGCTGATGCACCCATTTGAAGCTCCAGATTAGAGCAGCGGCTGATTGTTGTGTGCAGCCTAAGTGTAAATGTGATGCAGGACAAGCCACAATTTAAAAGGACAAATTCAATAAGTGGAATTACTGGTCAAATTTTTGGGTCCGAAATTGAATTCGTTTATGCAAAATCATGCAGTGTTGAAATAGTTGCAATTGAAATGCAACAAAGCAGTTCGATAATTACAGTAGAAAGAGGCAGACTGGTCTTGTTTTCTTAATTTTTAGCTTGGACTAAACAGAAATGAAAACTGAGACTGTCAAAGCTTTGTTTACAGCATAGTAATAGTTTTCTGACAGTTGTTCTTCAGTAACACCCAGTGTGTTTCCTCCCATGAGTGCTTCCTCTTCTCAGTTTAATGTGGAGGGTGTTAAAGAGCTGTCGTGTGTGTATCTGTCAGCGTGCGAGCATGCTCAGGAGTTGGTCTAATGTGACAGACTGTGCATATGTGTGCATATGTGTGTGCGTGCCTTTTTCATTACAGTTACACAGAGAGGTGAGTGAGGGAGTAAAGTGGCTGACATTAAAACAGGAGCTCACCCTCTCTCTGTTTATCAGCCATCAGAGGCGGCTATCTGATGCGTCTATGTGTGTGTGCTTTGTCGTTCCACAGGTGTGTGTTTGCTTTTCCACAGGTGTGTGTAAGTGTGTGTCCTTCTCCTTCTCACACACATACACACACAAAAAAAACAGTCTAATTTTACCTCTCAGTGAGGACCGGCTCCTTTGGCTCTGATCTACTTTCACGCATCTAAGGACTGTGATCACTGAGGGTGTGTTTGTGCGTGTATGTTTTTGTGCGTGTGTGCGCTTGTCCCCACTTTCAGTAACAGATTGACAGACTATCTCCTTCAGGGCTTGGTTGTCCTTGCTGCTGACATTTGTGGCAATAGTACACCCGTTGCTACGGTGACACCTTGGAGACATATCGGGACGGATCAGACAGCCAATGTGGGTCAAGCCTGGTTGACAGTCCACACACTCTCACACATGCACGCACGCGCACACACACACAAATAAAACACAGTGGACACCAGCCCTGACTGCTAAATTCAGATTTTTCCTCCTCAGACTGACAAAGAAGGAAAATATAACAGTAACACTCTCTATGACGGTCAGGTCTGTGATAGGCCGATCAAATCACACTTTGAAAATTGCTCGATATGAGATGAATGGCTGTGATTGGTCAAATGCCGGGTGAGGTCAGGTGGAGTGTGTTTGAATCCCAAATATTCTGCAGGTCAGTTTGGTTCCAAAGCTGCATCTATTATGCATCATGAGCACATTTAAAAGACAAATGATGCATTTATAAACCTTATTTAACTTTTTATTAATGTTTCTAACATTTTTTTAACGAGATTTATGAAGTGGTGTTACTGGTGGATGTAATGTGTAACGTGTTATTGATTCATAATGCTTCTCACGTCCGCGCCAAAGTGACGACAGTGTCTGAAAGAAGAACCAAGTCACACAAAATATTTCAACCACAACTTTAGTCAGTTATAAAGGCATAGAGAACTTATTATCTCTAATGATACAAAACATGTAACATAGACAACTCTCTTCTCTCTCCTCTCTCTGCTGTCAGTGTTCAGACACAGTTAGCTCAGTTGATTGACTGCTGACAGCAGTTAGAGATGATTTATTGTCAACTTAGCCAACAAAGCGACTGGTCCACAAGGATTTCTCCCAGTGTTCCTGATTGCCAGTTGGACCATGTGCCTAATGTTTGAGCAATTTTTTTTTACTTAATGATGAAATCGTTTGTTTAATGCCCCCTTTGTTTAGGACACTTTCCACTGCAGCGCCCATATTTTTGCCGCTGGTAGGGGGCAAAGTTTCTACCATGAAAATTTGTTGTAAGAAGTTTAAAGTAAACCGTAGAGGGTATTTTGTTTGTGTGCCAACTCAGCTTTTCGGTTCTGCTCAGCAGAAAAAACTCTTAAAATAAGATTTTTTTTTCTCTTGCAGCTCTAAAACTAAAGACTGATCTTTGTCTCTAAGGTTTGCTTTTAACCTTGAGGACGACCTCTTCTTACTGTAATAAAGTTTCAGTTGACTAAACTCGACACAAGGGTTGTTGCAACAAAAGTTTAGAGTAATTTTGAAACGCTCCTACAATAGAAGCATTAGCCTACATTTGACTACTGACTGTAGACCAAAGTCTCCTCCTTTACAGTTTCCCTCTATTTGTCAGATAGTTAGTTTTTTCGTGGTGTTGAAAAATGTTACCTCACTTAAACCAGTATCTTGTTGGCTGTGGACAGTTTTACATAGTTGTGCCACATGAATAGGTGCTAACTCATTGTGAATCTGTGTCACTCCCAGAGGGTACCATTGTCTATACTTAACTCTGTCAATAGCACAGTAGAGAGGCAAAATGGTTCTTTCTGCCTGTGGCTGCTATATTGGTGGCTGCCACCAGCCACTCAGCCTGGTAAGCAGGCATCATTAAAGCCTCTGTGAGCAGGATGTGAAAGTTTCTGACCTGCTTTTGCTTGGTAGCAGCATAGAAGCAGTGGTGCTTTTTTGTTGCTCAGGTTGAACATACAAATTTAGTCATCCACTTGTATCAATACAATGGTCTCATCACGAGGAAATCCCGTCTTTTTGCTGCATGAGTCACATATAGTCACTGAGGACAAAATCACGGTGTGTTTGGTTTAGACAGATTTGGTCCTGACATGTGGCTAATGTCAGGCAAAAACCAGCTGATATTAATGACAACGTACATTAACAGCAATGCTCTGAAAACCAAAGAGAAAAATATTCTAATGGGGATCACTTTAAACAGAAAACACCAAAAAATATTATATAAGGAAATGGTGTGTATTTAAGGCCACAATTCTGTAAATCTGCTGCAGCCTCAGTAAAGAAGCCAAAGATGTGTTTCTAACTCTGCTCCACCTGCATCACTTTCAACATAATAACTTCATATGAGCCCTCTGCTTGTCCATTCTTCAATTATTCACTTACAAACCACTTGCCTCCCACATGTTCTGTGTCCTAGCACCTTTGCTCCACTCTGTATTTGTTGTTTGTGAAGTAGGTGATCTACAAATTGAACCTGATCAGCTGCAATTGGGCTCAATGACGAGATGAGCTTAATGTTTAAAATGTGAATCATGGTGTGTGGGCAGAATGGCCACCCTGGATTGCTAACTGCTGTAGGAGAGATGCTGCTGCTCTTCTTTTTTTTTTAATGTACTGAAACATAATTTCTAAGATTAAAGGTCATTCAGATTCTTGGTGGATCAGAGGTCACTGACTGAATATTGATTTTGACTCTGAAAAGTTTCGGAGTAGACTCTTCACACTCGGATGGATATTTTTTTTACATGTAGCATTCACGTAGCACTGGAAACAGCAGTATTTCCTGTGTAAACCTTATAAAATATGTTGGAAGATTGCTACTGCACACAGCCTAGACAGTTAGAGATTAAAGATTGCCACGTGTTGCTGGGAGCATGTATGTCTCCACACTTATAAAGTGGTTCTTTCAATGTCATTGCAGGACTTACATCAAGTTGAGCAATGTGTTTGTTAACATGTTACACTGTACTAATACCGTGCTGGGAAAAAATTCTCCACTCATGTTTAGTGTGTCTGTTGCATTTAGTGCTGTAGATGTTTAAGATTCAGCTCATTTTACTTACTTGCATACTACTGGGTAGTTTAATCTACAACAATGCGTTTGTCAGGGTTTGAAAAAGGGACCAGAAAAATGCAGGAAAGCAGCAGAGCATGACACAGAGGCAGCTGACTAACAAATTAAAACAGGAAACAGACAAAACTAAAATGCAAACCATGTCATCATATGTTAGTAACATTGTCGTCCTGTGAGAAACACTTATTAGAGATGAGCTTATGAAAAATCAACTTTTAATGAGCTCAGAAAAAAAAGCCCTGTTTTCTGTTTTTGTTATATCTTACAAAATATGATGACAGACATTTGAAACTTCATTTAAAAGCCTCAGTAGAGTTTTCAAAAACCAACATTCAGTACAACCCCATGAAGTTGCTTCAGCCGCTACTTAGTTAAAGTACAAGTTCCTCAGTATTAAAGAACATGTACTCGGATACATTCCATTACTGGTGTTTTGTCAAAATCTAATCAAAAGATTCTGATCTCAAAATGTAAAAAAAGGGGCAAATGCAGCTTTCAGAGTTGCTCCATTTTTTCAGCCTGAGTGTGTGTGTGTGTGTGTGTGTGTGAGTTGTCTGATGGAGACCAGCTAACTATGTCACTGTTGCTCCTGAGATACTTTAACCCGTTCATCTATTGACGGTAACCTAGCAACAGGGACACGAGCCGACAGGAGTGCAGTGATCCCAGACCTCTTTTTCTGTCTCTGCCTCCATCTGCATGTCTCCTTCTGTATTTGACTTTGTGCTTCTGTGTCTTCCTTCACATTGCTGGCTTTTCCTCTCTCATCCGTCATCTGTCCCTCCTGCCTCTCCCTCCGACTCCCGCAGTCTCCCTCCCCTGCTCACCCTTCATTAGTGTTCTTTTTTTATTTTTTTTTTAGTACATATCCAAATCACTTTCTGAATATATATAATTGAGTTTGAGACTTTATGCACTTAAGCTAGTAGGAGTGTTATGTCTAAATATCACCCACCCACTGTATCTTTAATTTGACATTATCCTTATCTTTCCCTTAATGGTGCTTTTTTTTTTAAATCACATTTTTAAAACACATTTGCACAAGACAAAAGGACGGACAGAAGAGTAAACTATTTTCATTCATGTCTGAATATGTTTATGTTTAATGTTTGTATATGCTGCGTGTCCACGTCTGTGCCTGCACATGTGAAGAGGATAATTGGCAGTGTGGCAGCAAAAGTCTGTCGACAAGCATTAAGCGAGCTGTTGTAGTTGCTTTGCCCTCAAACATACATGCACACACACAAACAAAAAAACACACACACACACACACCAATCCACCAAAGCTTTTCCTTGGCAAAACCTATCATTGGCAAAATGCATTCCCTATTTCTGTACCTTAATCATAACCATCAAGGCTCACAACTTTACAGCTCACACTGACCTTTTTCCAACACTAACACTAAAAACCAAGTCTTGACCTTTAAACTTGTGGGGTCATCACACCAAACAACTAAAGTGGGCTCCCTGTTTTCAGACGAGCCTGTCTTCCAACAAAAAATGACCTAAAGGCTTGTTTTTCCAAGCAGCTTTTCACAACCTTTGTTCACATTTTAGGTAGGGTGACCTCAAGTGACTGTTAACAACAATGTGGCGTGTGAAGTTATCACTTTCGTGTCCTTTTATAACTGGGTAAAAACCCCTTACCTTACACTTGTAGTCTTACCCTAACCTTAACCTCACTATCAAGATGAGACTCTCTGCTGACATAAAACAACCCCAGACTGATCTGTGTGGTATGCCCCCTGCTGCTGCTGGTGGGGGAGCTATTTTTGAAAATGCTCCCCTGAGTCGTAATTTAAGACAAAGGCAGAAAAATGACCTGTCAGAGACAGGTAAAACATAGAATACCTTAACCAGAAAGTAGACACTTGTTTTTGTGATAAGCCTCTTTAAAATGTACTCAATGCAAACTGCTTTATCCTCAGCAACTTCAGTGATTTTAGAAAGGCTCTCTCTGAAATTTGATGCCTGTTTAAGACAACACAAAAATGCACAAATAGAGCTTTCAGTATTATGTGTAATTTTCCTTTATATGCTTTTAATAAGTGATCTTATTACAGACCAAATACTAATAATTGTTGTTATGCAATCTCAACAACTAATTCTTCAGAAAATGTGCTGTACATGTAGAAGCAGAATACCCACTAATTGCTAATTGTGTTGAATGGTCCTTAGTAGGACACTGAACCAGATGGTTATGTTCGTGCTCTGCATGGTAGATGACTGCAATTGTTGTGTGTGTAAATTGGTGAATAAGAGGGAAATTATAAATCTTTTAGGACAAAATTGTAGTGTAAAATGCAGCTTACGTGTAGTCTTCAATGTATCACCTACCATTAGCTACAAGATTTCAAAGAAATATCACATTAGTCTCCATAGAAGCCTCTCTCAAGAAATGGACTATGATTTGCATCACTGTTGTGTTTAATTGTTGATTACAGAGGATCATACTGTAGCACAAAACCATGCTTAAAAGAGTTGAGAGCAGGTCCTCTTTACATACATATTTGTCATTCAAAGCTTCAGTGCCATCTCCGACCGCAGCCTCTAAAAATGACCCTCGACTTAAAAGGACACCTGTGTGGCACAGGAAACGGTGACATTTTAAATTTCGCAAACAGTTTTTATGTCGTGTCCATAATATTGTGTCAAATCCAAGTAATTTTCCAGAAGATATGAGGCACATTATAGAATCGGTGTGCCAGAATTTTTTTATGCCCATGTACTGGCATCTTAACAACCTGTATTTAGTTCATTATTTGGTATTCAAACCTGTTAGTCTCACCGGCTCTCTTGTTAATATCTGCAGCTCTTCACTCTCACCCCGGTGTCCTCTCTCTCCCACTCTCTCTCTCTCTCATCCTCTTCATAGCACACCTCTCCCTCTATGAGTAAATCAGCAGATGAGATCAAACTGCATCCTGAGGTTGACAACTGCACTCTTAAGCAACTTAAATATGGAGAACAGTCATATATACAAAATCTATGCACTCAAGTGTTCTATTTCTTGAACTTATTCTTTCCTACCCTCGGTTATTTTTCTTGCAGTCTGGACCAAAACAGCAGGTATTGTTTGCGGGGGAGTTAAGAGAGAGAGAGAGAGAGAGAGGAAGAGAGCGAAAGTGGAGGGAGGAGGGAGGGCAGGAGATGCGTCAGTGTGTGAGATTGCATGATTTTGTGTGTGTGTGTGTGTGTGTGTGTGTGTTTTGGCTGGACATGCTCAGAAGTTGCCTGTTCAGGTCATATTGTGGAGGTAGATGTACTTCTGCTATGAGAGGACACTAAGTGCCCTCCACATACAAACAGAGACAGAGAAAGTGAAGAGACAGATGCTGCTGGTGCAAAGATTAACAATGTAAATGTACAATTAGTGCTTGTTTTCTGCCTCCTTCCTTCTCTCTCCTCTAAATTACAAGCTCTCATATAAGTAGAACTAGATATTTAGGGTTAGTACAGGGTTTCCATTTTTTAAGAAGAGACCAAAATGTGTCTGTACAATATGGAATGTTGCAAACTTTTTGACTGATTGTCAGTAAGTCAATTGACAGATTAGCAAATAACATATCTGATGATCAGTTGAACTGCTTTGCAATTTAGAAAGCTTCTGTTTTCCCTGGTTAGCAAGCAATTTTATACACAGTATCTTGAGTTGTATGGCTTACAGCACTTTTTATGTGTCAGCTGATTTTTTTGCTTTTGTGCAAAATACAACACACCAAAGACTGTTGGATGGCTCATCATTATACACTTTATACAAACATTGGTGATACCCAGATGATAAACCCCAATAACACCAGTGATTTTCCTAATTATTATTTCAGTGTTATCATTAAGTCAAAATTTGATTTTGTCCAAAACTTTGATTCATAAAATGGCTGTTAAACTAACAACAGCTGTGTTTTAAGCTGCGAATGTTAGCATGCTAACACACCTATTAAAGAGACAGTGAACAAGATGAATATGATACCTGCTGAACATCAGGATGTTAGCAGGTATAATGCTAATTGAGAGTGTATCTTGAGCTTGGTATACTGAGAGCACATCAAACTCAAGTGTTATTTTGGCGCTGACAGTTTGACATCATATTGACATTATTTACTGTATAGAAACATTTTAAATAAAAGCGATCATGACTTACACCATCAATAATAATGTGACGATGATCAATAGCTCCTTTCTTGTTCAGTCACTCAGACCCTCTTAATCCAACAGCACAGTAGGAAGAAACTGAGGAAGAGACTTACATTCCTGACAAGTTTCAGTCAAAGTGCCTGATGGCAAAATACTAAAGGCCGACACTGCAGTGGAGTAACTCAACTGCAGACTTTTCACTGCTCAGCTTCCAGCGTTTAAAGATTGCAACTGTATGAGTGTGAATGAAGGCAATGTGGACAAAAGGCTTAAGCTTAATGACATTAAACATGACAGACAGAACAAGAGAACAATGGAGACAGAAAGTGATAAAGAGAGAAGGGAAATTAAAAGTGACAGAATGAGAGACAGATGATTGAATCAAAGACTGAGAGAGAACAGTGGGACGGAAGGAAAAAGTCAAAGAGACAAATGGTCGGGTTCTGATGGACAGAAACCAAGAGATGAAGATGGAGTGAATGAAGGACAGTGAGAGAGATGCGGTGAATGGGAGAGAAGGAGAGAGAAGGAGTGAATGAGAGAGAGGAGAAGGGTGGAGGTGTAAGCTGGACCACGTAAAATCGTCTTGTGCCAGAATTCTTTCACAGCGCTGGCACAGAGCTGAAACTGAAATCGAACGGCGCGCAAAGCCAGCCAGACTGTAGTGTCTCCTGTTGTTTTTTTTTTCTTCTAATTGAATGTAAGATAGTACACTATCGAGAGGGATAACACACTGTACTAACTGACATCAACAGGTGGCACAGACGTATAGGTCTGCCTAACACAATGAGTTGGAATCCAAAAGAAGTAAATCAGTAGTTAAATGCAAGTCAGCTGCAATCTCCTTAGCCAGTAGGACACATTTTAACTGTAATCAATATGTAATTATATCAAAAATAGATTTCAATATAGTGATAATGCCAGGTACTTCTTTATCCATCAGTTGCACTTTTTACAGGGACAGTTGAGCCAAGAAACTCTGACAGGCATAACGAACAAGAATGAAATGTTCACATGTGTTCCCACAGGAATTGCATAGGGGTCATATTTGGAAAGAGTATTTGGCTAACATTACCAGACTTCACCTTTTTAAATAGTAATTAAGATGTTAAGATTCTTATTCTTATTTTTAATTAAAGTGAGAGGGCATCGCAGTAGCACAGTAAGAAAAAGCAGACCAGGCTGCCCGGTATCACAAATGAACATACTGCATGTGAGTTGCCGTTATCGGTGTGTGTGTTTGCAAAAACACTTTTTGCAACATGTTCTAAGAGGAGTGAAGTGAAATGGCCAAGCGACTCTCTGTAGTGTGCTGCGGGCCATCCTGGAATTAAAAACACAGCAAGGCCACTTAAAGAACAGATGGACTCTGTTCTTGGTGACAAAAATAAGTAAAAAATAACACAAAAGAGAGAATGGAATGGAATAGAATAGAATAGAATAGAATAGAATAGAATAGAATAGAATAGAATGGAATACATTGGAATGGCATGGAATAAAATTTTTAACCTCATCCTGCAAAATAATCCAGCACAGCAGATCTTTTGATAACCTTGACATCAGTAAACCACATTTTTCAAGGCTCCTTTGTGTTTGTGTAATTGATTGTTTTGTTGTGTTTACACTGGCTGTTATGTGTCTCAAGTTCAACACCAACTGGAGGTCATAGTTTGCCTGCCAAGTGAAATCCTCTGTGTTTACCCCATGAAAAGAGACACAATAGCAGCATGAAAAATGGTAAAATGCAGAGCTGGAGAAGAGAAAGGAAGAAGATGATGAAGAAGAAGAAAAGAGGATGGATTGATGGAAGGGAGAGAGAGAAAGAGGAGGAGTGATATGGGTGTGCTGACTCACTCTGACCCTTCTCCCTGCTTCACCGGCAGCATCGTGGGTATTTATACATCAGCGTAGGCTGCTCAGCCCCCTTATATAAGCCCTTTCACACACACACACAAACACTCACACACTCACACACACAAGGGGAGGGGCCTAAGGTGAATCGCTTGTTTTGTTCACATTATTGACTTTCTTCCTCTTGCTTCCTCTCTCATCGTGCTCTTCTTCTTGTCTTCCTCCTGTTGCATCAGCTTCGTCTTGTGAGTCTTTCAGCCCCCCCACTCGTCAGCATGCTTCCTCTTTGCTGAGACCGTAGGCAGAGCAAGAAAAAGAAACATGAGCAGCAGTCTGGCTCGCACAGACATCTCTCCACGCCGTTTAAAGGTCTGCCAGGCCGCGGTCACGGGGAAGATCTGATGGAGATGTTTTGTAGTCAAGTCAGTGAACCCAGTCAGTCAGTCAATATGGCACTCAGTGTCAAGTAAATTGTCATATGTTGCCTCAATTAGCAAGCAAGCACTTTCTCATGTCAGTCAGAAAGTAACCAGGCTTTCTCATTGAATTCTCATGCAATAGTGTGCAAAGCAACGCTACTATTCAGAGTGCAGCGAGTGGAACAGTGTTGTGCACTGTCGTGATTTTCTTGACGTATTGTGTCATTATTGTGTAGAAATCAAAAGAGAGCGTCCTACATCATTTAGATCCCATGTGGGAGCATTGTGACTTCTCAGTAAGAGATGGAAAGATTTAACTGATGGATCAGACTCAAATGTTGTGTCAATGTTGAAATTATAAGCTGAGTAAAGATATTATATCAGACATGATAACTCAGTTGACTGTGGGACTGAACTAAACTTCTTCCCACAGCCAGTGTGTTTTCCTTCTCTTGTTTTTATGCACATTTCCAAATTGTGCACAAGAAAAAGAGTTACAGGTTTTAAGGCAAGTAAATTCCGGCCTGACACCAGAATTGTTAGATCACATGAAAATCACAAAATCCTGCATGATCTTGTGATAATTATCCTGTGTTGGAAACAATAATACCAAAACCTTCTACTGGTGGACACATTCCTGTAGTCAGATTGTACACACAGTAACATTGTGTATATAAGCAAAATATTTTCAAAGTTGAAAATGGCGGCAGGTCTAACATCAGAGCTGTATTGGATGAAAAGGAAACTCCAACCTTCCTCAAATGAATAAATAAAGCAAGCTGAAGATTTCCCACTAAAACAATTTTAACATTAATTTGCAACATTAGCTGCTTGACTGGCACTATCTGAATTACATCATCTTGTGACATCCTTTTTGCCTGCAATGGTTTATGGCATCCAGCTTGAAAATTAGCGCCCCCCCAGCTGTTTATCTCCTGGGTTAGATTTGAAGCCGTCTCTGTTAATTACTGTGGTAGTTTCTGTGAAATGCATAGCTGTTTGTGTCAGTTGTAGAGAACGCAGGGTTTCTTTGTAAAACCATGTGATAAGTATAGATCTAGTGACAGTGATTGCACTTCAGTCAGAGCTGAGCTCAGATCTGATACATTACAAGTTGTATCGAACAGATAAGTGCAACCCCCTGCCTTTAGTCGTGATTCAAATAGACTGACAGTCAGTCAGTCCATCTGTCAGCATTCAGTGACTGGTCAAGCAGTCAGATAGGTGATCAGCCATGCAGGGAACACTGTGTGTCTGAAATATACTGTAGATGATGCAGCGCTACAGCTATAGATGAATAAATATGACTAACAACAGAGGTTCATCATCACGCTGTGTGTTGTAGCATTGAACCTGGTCACTGAATCTGACGTATGCGAACTGGGACTTCACTGTACAGCGTGTCACTGTGTCTCATGCTTGCAAAAAGACACATACATACACAAACTGGCAGCTTGTTGGAGGAAACAGCCATGTACAACAAAAACATAAGTGTTCTGCCAGCATTTCACAAACAGAATATAATGGAACAGAAAGGAGAAGAGAGGAGGCAGAGATGGTAGAAAGATATAAAGAGTAAAATTAGGAATGACTATAGGGAAAAGGGAAGAGAAGGGCGTAAATAGTCCACTGTATTCGTTATTACTTAACGAAACATAATTCCATTTATCTAAAACCCTGAGGGTTCAGTCTGTATAGGAGTGAGTGTTTGGTAAAGCGCTGACATTTTGTAGGGTGCAATTTAATACTTTTAAAATTGTGAGTAATTTGTTACCTTTTGTGAAAAGTCAATCCAAACACGGCAGTAAATGTTGACTCAAGAGTGATTTATTGTCATTGTTTCAGTCCGAGAGTAAACAAGGGATTCATTCTGATCTCACTGTCTGTAAAATGATGCCTTCCTACTGATAAAAAGAGAAAGGTACTGTATGAACTTTCTCATCACACTGCATTGTTATAGAAGGATCATATTGATTGACAACCAGCTGTTACATAAAGATGTCACATGACAGGGGAGGGCACCATCAGACACTTCGAAGAGCTCAAGCTGACAAAAACAGGTTTTAAGTGGGAGTCAGAGTGTGTGAGTGTGTGTGTGTGTGTTGCTGAGAGAGAAGTTGTAGTGCTAGAAAACCTTTAATCCAATTTATCAATCGAGATTGTTTTGTGTGAGCTGTTGGAGATGTCTGTCCCCTCTTGAGTATAATCAAACTAGATGGCAGTTGGCTTGTGGTGCTAAAAGCGCCTAAAAAATTCATTTGAAAAAGCAGCTAATTCTCTTTCCAGAAAATCATGACTTGGTTACTCAAAGTAAATCCCCAAACCTAGTTGTGAGCAGTTTAATGTTGGGGCTGTTTTCTCTCAACAGAACTACACTAACCAATGAAAATGCTCCACAAAAAGGTCGTAATTTCTGGATACAGGGGTCATAATATCTGAGTTGAGTTTTCCGGATGTGTTCTTCAGTTCTTTGAACACCAAGTGGTCTCTACTTCCATTATTTTAAGAGAAAACTCTTTGACACTTGGCAACTTACAACAAAACATTTTTTTATGGATAAAAAGCGCAAAAGTTAAGATGAAAAATATGTATTTTTAATCAGGGGAGGCACTTTGCCTAAAAATGACAAATATGCAAATTTAACTATTCCACTAAACATGATTTATATGAAAACATTTCTATAAAATATAATACATAATATAAAAATCACTTTGTTTGCTTTGTGTGTATTTTAATTGATTCAAACTTAACAGTTAAGAAACTAACTGGCCTCAGTTTCTTATTCAATAATTGACATTATACTTATGATGAAACTTGCATCGATTAGTTCATGCAGAATGGCTTAAGAACTGAATGTCCGTAAAGTAGTCAGTTACACAAATCACCAGGCCTGCAGCTAATGCTTCTTTCCATTATAAATTAACCTGCTGATTATTTTCTAGATGAATAAATTGTTTGAGAAAATAGTGGATTGCTTCCTAAACCCTGAGGTGGTGTCTTCAAATCCCATGTCTTTATCAGTCCAAGACCAGAAATAGCACCATCATTTATCCAAAAGAAAAACAGCAAATCCTCACATTTGAGCCAAGAACCAGGCATTTTAGCTTGAAAATATGAAATTACTGATAACTTATTAAAATAATTTTGTATGCATTTTGTGTCCATGGATAGATTGACAAACAGTTTTGGCTCTTTCATACAGTGTTTATATATCTGAATTTGCCCCGTGGCTTCACTCTTGTTTTACATGCAAGGACTTAAAATGTCAAAGAAAAGATCCATAAAACTGATAAGACTGCACATGCACTGACATGCTCTTTCTTGGGAAAAAGCTTTGAAATAATTGCATTTCATCTTACATGAGAACATGTCGACACATGCATGGAAGAAGCACAAATTAAAAACGTAGAGAGAAAGGGATGGTGATGGGAAAGCATCAGGGACTCACCGGTGAAGCTGGTTTTATCTGCTAAAACAACACCAACACAATCATGCTTGTCAGGCTGATTGCTGAAAGATGGTTGTGTAAGACTTTGATTGTACTGCAGCTTAGCAGATCAGAGAGTGAAAAAATTCAGTCCTCAGTGGCTGAGGAGGGATCCCTGAGGTGCTAACTGTAGCCTGTAGTGTAACCTAATGCCCAGCCACTGTTACAGGTAGCCTCTATAGATGCACTGCATGGCTGCTTTAATCTGCAGTAACCTAATCGCTGGTTAAAGCAACACCAGACAACATGGACACAACGGACCGACAATAGAAGGAGAGAGAGAGACAAAAAAAGAGAAAGGAACAGGTGGACAGAGAAAGAATTAACAAAGTGGGAAAGATGTGGTGAAACTTTAACTGTGCTGTTTGTGTGTGTGGGTACTTTCCATGGATATTTAATATATATGATAAATAATGAAGGCACGTAGGCAGGGTGCCAGCCACACTAGACTCAGACTGAGACCAAGCACATGGAGGGCACCATGAGGGCAGCAGAGGAGGAGGGTGGAGGAGGATGGAGGGTTTGTAAGGTATACAGCCAGAAAACATCTACAGTAACTGGAGGACATCAGCTTGATTTATGCTACATTCAGAGCAAGACAAAAAGTTATGCACAGAAAACACGGCATAACAGACAGGTAAAACAGTCACATGACTGCTTCTGAATTTCACAGCGCATATGTACTACATCATAAAACAACACAAAAATAGAAAAAACTCAAGAAAATAAGGTAGGGCAAGGCGTACTCCATTGGCATATGATAATGTCAATGAGCTACTACTATAACTATACAACAATGTTTTGTATACTTTCTTTGATGCTTATTTTATGTGTTTTTTTTGTGTTTTTTATGTATTTTTGCACATACGTTGCACATATTTTGCACATTTGAGGCCATTCACAGCCCATCTCTGCTATTCTCACCCAGCCTATCCTTATCTTTCCTCCCTATAGCACATTATTATGCTTCCTCACAAGGCTGATGATTGGAAAAAAAACAAACACTTTCAATACTAATCATAGTGGAGTAACTGTAGAGTATGTGAGTTTGTTAAAAAAACAAAAGGCAGTCAGTCCGGTGGAGTTTTACTTATAAGGGAGTATGATTTGATTTGATTCAAGCAAAGGACTTGAATACTACTTCCATTACTTTCCCTGTTAAAATACAAGTATATAAAATATACATATACGACAAACGTTTCTTGACATTTGCCTTTGAAGTTGTGCAACACGTCATGTCTTTAATAACAGAAAATCCTTCCTTGTCTTCACTAGAAAAATTCCAGGTGAAAAACTTGTTTGGAAAAGGGTTGTCACAATTAGACAGAGGACTAATCTAAACTAAGCTAAAAGCCAGCCAAGCCTCACTCAGGTATGATCTCCTTGTGTCTTATGAGATTTTCCCTCCACCTTTGACAGGAGGTCTGACTGTGTAAGATCAGCTGACACAACCTTTTCGAATTTCTACCATTGTATATAAATATGTGGTATCATAAAAGAGCACTTAGAGGAGCACTGAGGAAATTACTGGGGTGAATGGAGTAAGAGCGGATGAAAAGTTGGGAGTTGGGTTAAAGGGAGAAGCAGAAGGCGCACTTCATATCTGCCATGGTGTATTTCAGTAACGAGGCAGTCTTTTATTTTATTTCGCCCAAGGGTTATATTGCTGGACAGCATACACTCCTTTTTCAGTGACCGATATGTTTATTTGTGTGTGTGTGTGGATTTTGGTTAGGGATTTGGCATTTGAAACACTCCAAAAGAGCAGTTACCTTGAAGCAAAAGGTGCACACAGTTCTTACCGTTTCTGTCTCTACTTCTATCCCTTCACCCTCACTCTGTGTATTCAATCTGCAATTTCATTGGAATGAGTGGGTGGACTCTGTGTGTGTGTGCGTGTGTGTATGTGTGTTTGTGTGTGTGTGTGTGCATGCGTGTGCACACTTGCGTGAGTGTGTGTGTGTATGTGTGGTATCATCTCAGTGAGTGGGTGGTGTGAACCAAAAAGAGGATATTGTGTGGGAGTAAAGCACCATTGAGGTGCACATGATTTGTGTGTATGTGTTGGAGAGTCTTTGTATTAATTATAATCTCTCAGATCAGTGTAAATTTGACAATACAATAAAATAGAATCAGATTGAATTCAGCAGAAAAGCTGGTCTCCAAATATGTAAATGATTCAGCAGAGACAGCTGACAGTAAACATATCTGATCTGATCACTAATACTATCGATGCAGAAGAAAAAAGAAAAAACTGGGTTGCTACAATTCCTTCCTGCTTGTATGACCTCATGTCCCTTACTAAGAGTGAAGCTATGCAAAACCTTATAAACATTTTTTAATAGCAGTAATTTTGAAAAAGCAGTCAGGCTCATGGCCCCTGAATGCAAAATAAAAACACAAAGAATACATGATACACAGATTTGCTGCCATCTCCGTCCATTCTTCCTCTTCTGTTCAGCAAAAACTAAAATGAGTCTCTTGTATCAGTGCGTATTTGATTGTAATTTAAAATGCATTCATCACTGTAAGCATTCTGCTAAGTAGCAAGTTAAAGACCCTCTATGTGATATTTAGCAGAATTTCTTGTTGTAACTCTCTTGCATTTGATTAACTGTTGCTAGAAATGTGGTCAAATCTGCTTCAAATCATTTCACCCAATCAATTTTTGACTGGTTAAAATATAAAGCAAAGCATTTCTACTTTAAAGAGCTCATACATAACAAGCGATTAAGCTCCTGGTTTTGCGCTCAGGTGGCCTGAGTTCACCCCCCGATAAGGGAACAGCTTTATGTCTTTATTCAGAATTCATCACACAGTCATTCATAATTATCCTTCCAAATAATCCAAAATGTTTTAGAGAGTGCAGAATTACTCAAAAGTGCATGTTATGTTTTCTATAAATAAAGTCTGTGGGTACTTTGACCAGTATTAATGAACATTGCTGCATTCTGTGTTGACAGCAGCCCTGATGACATGAAATATTAGTTTTTTTTTTAACGTTTCCTGTTAGAGGCTCTGCACAGCTAACACTCATCTCTTGGGCTGCAACTAGTAGTTATCTTTCTGCTTTCATAAGTGATTATTTTTCTGTTGATTTATGTATTTATCAATATATTTTGGTGTCCAGAAATGTCAGAAAATAGTGAACAGGCCAAAATGATGATTTTACAGATTTAGTTTTGTCTAACAGGTTGTAATCTAGGGACATTGAGCATACTTTTACACTGAAACAAAGTAAAAAGCAAAACGTTCTGTTAGTTCCTTTGGCCGTGCTCTCCCTCCACCACAAAGTTCCTTTGTGTATTTTCTTCTTTAAAAATAACTTCAGTGTTAATTCAAAGTTGCTGATGCGATTCTACTTTCCTTCATTGAAGTTAGATTGTAT
>JAQNCA010000011.1:8263109-8279391 GCA_029783725.1 Acanthurus tractus
TTGGCAGGCACACTTATAGTACCATCCGGTCTGGCACACTGCGGGTCCAGACATGTGTGTGTGTGTGTGTGTGTGTGAGTGTGTGTGCGTCTCTGTGTGTGTCTGTGTATGTGGCTGACCAGTAGGCCCACTCATTAACACATTTGGCAGTGGAGACGATAGCCCTGCTCTCTCCTCTTTTTTCTTCTCTTTTCCGTTTCTCCTTCTGTCTCGCTGACTTCAAGCCATAAAACATCAGAGTCTTTACGAAATCACAGAGTTCTTTGGAGCTGTTTGGAGGCAGTTTTGCTCTTGTTTTCCCACCTGTCCCGGCTTTAGCCCTTGTTTTAGTTAGAGGATCGCCAGCAGGCAGTTGGGTTAGTTTAGCACAAAAACTTGAAACAAAGCAAACGACTAGCCAGGCTCCATCCAAAGGAAACAAAGTCTTCCCAGCAGCACATCTAAGACAGAGCCAGGCTAGCTGTTTGAATTAGCTTACCTAACTAACCCTCTGACCAACTTAGCATACAGCCATTTTAGTGCTATCAGTTTTCTCATCAACAAAGCAAAAAGACCAATCCCAAAAATGTCAAACTGTTCCAATAACAGCATGTTTTAGCATATTTCGAATAGCCACCACGTGATCAAAACTCAAGAGCTGAGCTGACCAGGTTCTTTGTTTGGAGGCAGTGAAATCTTGATCATTAAAACCAAATGAACTTGCGCATGTTGGTCAGCCTGTGGCAGTTTGGACCTTCATCACAGTTTCTCCCACAGTGAGTGTCGCAGTCACAGTGTCAGTCACTCTGGTCAAAATTTTCAGTGGATGAATCTGTTGTTTAGGAAACACTTGCCTTGAAGGATTTGATCAAAGATTCTTCCTTTGTGACAGTAACTGAATGACAATATAACTATTTCCTCTGCTGCAGGTCCATATGATGATGTAGGCTGATAAAACAAACGTAATTTCCTGTTTCAGAATCCTTTCATTTTGCACAGTCTTCTGTGGTGTAAGACGTTGCCTCTCCTTGATGGTTTCTTTATATTTCATCTTTTTTTCTCCAACTGTTACATCTCACCTTGTCTATTAGAGTTCACTCATTTTCACCCCAAATATGTTGTTGTGCAAAAAATTTGCTGTTAAATAAGTGCAGTAAAATAAGATTATTTTCATAGTGTGTTTAGTTAAGGGTCTGGATTGTCTGGAGGCCTTTGTAGTCGTCTCTCCTGCATTTCCCTCCGCTCTCTTCCCTCCTCCTTGTCTTCATTCTGCTTCCTTTTCTCTCTTTCACTTATCTATTTTGTCCTCTGTCACCTTCAGTGCCCCCTTGTGTGTTCTCCCTCTTTATCTGTTTTTCTTTCCCTCCATTTCCTCAAGGTCATGGTCCTCAGACGTTTACTGAGACACAATCTCAGGGGGCTGGCTATCACACACACACTCACGCACACACAAGCATGTAGGCAACTTCTAGGGTGGAGCTTTCAGAGGGATGGCAAAGAGAAAGACAGACAGAAGGAGATTGCACTTTTCGTAACATGACATGTATGCCTCCATTCAGCCCACCCAGAATCAAACACATATCATATGTGCACACTTACATTAGAGGATAAACTAAATTTAATTTAATGAAACTTTATTGTAATTTATCTTGATTAAAAGACAAATTGCCAAAGCAAGAACAAAAACAGTGGCGTAAATGATACACACCGTACATTTTTACTGACACTTGTTCATGGTCTGTTATCTGTCCTTCTTTCTTGCTCCTGTCTTACACGTAAACAGGGAAGAAAATCAAAGAAAAGTGGGAGGGCCAGGTGAATGGGAAATAAGTTGACTTGCTTTATTGAGAGATAGTGAGCGAGAGAGAGTTTAGAAAGATGCGACAGAATTTATGAACATTTAGAAAGACACAAGTTTCCATCTTCTGCAGTAAAGAAAAAAATAGGGAAATAAATTTAAATTTAAATTTCCACCACTAATTAAGCATATTAAGAAAAAAACCCTTAATCCACACAGCATAAACCAATCTGAGCTGGTGTCAGATTATGTGCTGCCATCTATCATTTCTTTACTTTTTGTAATGTGGACAAAAATGTTTGGCCTCATGATCGTGTTCAGAGAGAGCGACAGGGAGAGCAGCAATGATCTCTGAAGACATTGAGAGTGTTGCCTCCAGCATGCTCCACTGCTCACAGATACCTCGACTGCTCCTCTCTGTGTGTGAGTGTGTGTGTGTGTGTGTGTGTGTGTGTGTGTGTGTGTGTGTGTGTGTTTGTGTGTGTGTGTGTCAGAACAGATGGAGACGGATCGAGCCTTTTATCCATTGATGAGTCGAGAACCGCATGGGTTGCACCACTTGCACAAACACACAACAAACAGTGCAGGGAGCAGCAGAATACTTGGAAGCTTTACTCTGTCAATTTTCAAGACAAGGCAGCAGAGAAATGACTGCACAGGACAAAGAGGAGTGCAGAGAGCCACGTTCTGGATCAGCAGTTTGAGATAAGATAGGCTAAGATGCGCTCATCCTCTGGCTCTGAGAGTGCAGGCATTTTGTTAATGTATCAGCACCGTTTTTTAAATTGAAGCATGGCTTTACAAAGTGGAGGGTAAGATTATAATTAGATTAGATTTGAAGATTATAACAGTTCCTTATAACAGAAACAGGAGGAGAGAGCGAGACAAGGTCGAGGCGGAGATGAATGAACTGAGAGATAGAGAGAATAAGAGGAGAGCGACAGACAGACATGAATAAATGGAGATCAGAGGCACGGGCCAAATTTATAAAGATGCAGCATAAATGTACTTTAGAGTAAAGAGAGATGGCACAATAACTTTCAGAGTGAGTGGCAGAGAGAGTGGTTGAAGGACAGAAACAAGGGAAGTGGTGACAGTCATGATTGAACAGAGTGGCAGACTCTTAGGGAGGCCATATTTGTTATGGAAAGTGTGAAGCGGAGTAAAAAGTGTCCGCACAGAATAAATGAAACAGAGTGAACCAAAAGACCAAAAACTTTCCCTTTTTAACATATTTATCAATTCCACTCCTGACTCTCGCGCAAAAAGCTTCTCTCTTCGATATTAAAATACCTCCCATTTAAAAAAGAGGCTCTGACAATTTGGGGGGAATTTGAAAGTTTTACGGCTTTTTGCATTTTAAGCAGAACTTGAACTCATGCAATATAAGTTCCTGCCTACCGTGTTCCATCAAGTTTCTTCTTTTGTCTTCATTGTAGTGTTGGCAGTCATCCTGTGTCAGCATTTTTTTGCCATTAGGTCAGCAATTTTAAGATTATGTTTGGTGTTTTTACCATACAATAAGACTGCAACTGGGTTAATAAGTAGTATGTGTGTCCGAGTTCCACTGATGATATTTCACATAATTGCTGATTGCTGTTGTTCTTGCCCACTAGGTTTAGCCTGCTAAAGGGTTGAATGTTCACCCATTTTTTCCATAAAGCATTTCCTTACATCTGTCAGTGTGCAGATCTCTAAGACAACAGCGACCAAGTTTGTCTGTTGTTTGCGTTTGTGTTGTTTCAACTTGCACCTCAGCATCAGGCACCAAGAAGCAATGAGATTAACAAGGGAAAGTAGACAAATGTGGTAAAAATGTTGCCTCTGTCAAGAATTATGATTGTTGGAGGACCCTAAAATCACCAGGTGCCCCCGGTCATAATGTCAATGTTAGCATGTTTGTATACTTCAGAGTTATGTATTAGCTCATCCATCTTTCACAGCCTCTTTGACTAACCTTGTGTCTAATATATTGTCCCATTTTCTCTTTGTGTCATCTAGAGGGCTAAGATCGGTCCAGGCAAGAACACAGACGGCAAGTCAGCCAACGCTGCTTCCCGGTTTGACTCCAATGGAAACCAAGATCGCATGAAGCTGTCGGACTTCAACTTCCTGATGGTGCTGGGGAAGGGCAGCTTTGGCAAGGTGAGGCCACGGCATGGCTGTCTGTCATAGTGCGTGTGTGCCACAGATGCTGTTTTTGTTTATGACTGTAGCTGCATCTTTGCTTCAAGATCAGAGCAAAACTGTACTCTGTCCTCACTCTTCTTAGCTGTAAACATTAGCTCTCATTATTAAGGACAAAGCCACTGTATTGTTAGCTTATGTGTGCAAAGACAAAGATATAATGTGCATATTGATGGTCTAAGTGTGTGCCAAATAACTCTGTATTTGTGTGTGTTTTTGAAAACAGTTTCAAAAAAAACACACACAGTATCCACACAGAGTTTAAAGAAAAGAGAAGAATCGACAGAGAAAATAGAGATAGAGGGAAGTGAAGAAGATAAAGCACAGGTAGACAGAGATGGATGAAGGGAAAGAGAGACGGAGAGGATGACGTGACAAGTGGAGAGAGTGATGAAAGGAGGACGAGACAGAGATGTGAGAGCATGGCGGCAAGGTTGACATGAATGAATTGAGAGAGAGGTAAGAACGTCAGGCTGAATGAAAAGAGAGGGAGAGCAGAGAAAGGAGGAGGGAAACCTTGGAGAGGGAACACTGACGTGAATGAATGAAAATCAAGGCAGGAAACTGAAAAGAATGGGGAAGATGTGGCGAGAGAGAAATTTGGGTAAATGATGGGTAGAGCAGGGCTGGAGAGAGAGAGAGATAGAAACAGAGAGAGAGAGAGACCATTGTCTGTGTACCAGACCTGTATGCCGACAGCCTGTTTCCATGGTAACAGGCTTTTAAAGCAACACTGATGCGTCAGTGAAGAGAGACCGAGTCGAGGGTCGATCATTACTGGAATACCTGAAACACACATGCAGGCGCACACACACACACACACACACACACACACACACACAGATATGCATGAGTACACAGCTTCTGTACAGATGTAAGATGTAGACCTACACATGTGCCACGTGGGTTGCAGCTTACAGAGACACACACACATGAATTCATACACACACATTCTTCATTTATGCCTTTTTCTTGTACAGCACAGGCTTTTTTTTTTTTTTCTTGGAAGAGGTACACACACACACATAACCACATGCACAAACAGGCGTTCACATGAGTGTGTGTCATTTCAGTGGTTCCTGTATATGTGTGGGAGGCTGGTACCTTCAGAGCTGCTCTCTCTGCTTCAGTGTCTGAGGACATCTGCATCACAACGCTGCTGCTAACATTTCTCAGTGGACATGCTCACAGTGTGATTATAACACACACAAACACTCACATCTCAAGGACGGACACAGGCAAAAGCACGCTTCAGCCTGATGCCTGATGTCATGCCTCTAGACACACAAACCACACGCATGCAGATAGAAATTAACACATGTACACGCGCATTTGAAGCTACATTTATGCATTTGTCAAACGTGATTTTGGATTGCAGGATGAGAGCATTTTGGTTGGTGTTGTGTGAATCACAGCCTAGTCACTTACACTTTTATCAGCCTAAAAGTCTCAAGATCAAAAAAGTGACCTTGATTTAACTTTCTGTCTTAGACTAAAGTCAGAACTGTTGTTTTTGATTTTTAGCTTGTTTCAAAGGGGAAAAAATGTGTCAATCAATCCCATGCAGTCAAATAAGCTTTCAGTGAAAATGTGATACATGTGCTATCATTTTAATGTCAGTCAACTCTAATTAAACTACACCCGCTAAGTCCAACTGAAGGAGACTAAATAAGTGTTGCACACTTAATGATAACTACAGGTATTTTTTTTTTAAACTTCTTTTTTTTTTTTAGTCATAAAAGCCAGAATAAATTTAGGGATAAAAACATGAAAACAAACAAAAACACTGCCAGCCAGAATAAGCATCACTGAGTCCTACAGTTACTGTCTGTGTGGGGCAGGACAGCAGAGTACACACTGATATGATCATCGGGATATATAGACTATATGATAAATGACAGTTCAGAATAATTCAACAAAGCCAACTGTAAGACAACAAGGTGCATTATCATGCAGCACAGCACAGTGTGGTTTCACTAGTTTTCCCTGGGTAAATTCACTTTGCAAGGTCAGCTGAAAAAACATGGCAGCATCATTTACGACATACAACAGTAAACATTCTGAATACTGCTTTCCCGTCAAATCTACCTTGACCAATTTCTTGGATAAACGGGTGTTACAGATAGTGACAAAAGCCTCAGTTCATAGCAGAGTGACCAGTTTATGAATGACACCGAGATCAAAATGACCTTGAATGAGACACGGATCCTTGATCAGATAATGAAATGTAACTCGGACACAAATTAATCATTTGAATTACATGCAAATGATAAAGGGTAGAATGGATCAAACGTGTCACCATGGACGGTATGTAATGGTGCCAAAAACCTTTTGCTTTAAATGTGGATGAAACCCTGTATTCTACATCTTCTTTCATCTGCACCGGTCTTGTCCCCGTCCTTGTGGTTGCATAAAATAAGCTTTGGGCCAGATGGTGTCCTTCCTCTCTGTTTCAACTTTATAAAGTTTGTATTTACATAGAGGCACACAGCCACCATGTGTAATGAGTCCACACTCACTCTCTCCCTCACACACATCTGTCAAAGGTTAGCCACAGAAACTTCAACAGATCGCTAAACTTCAGTGATTAAACTGTAATGCACAGTCCTGAACTGTGGCTGCCCTCTATGCAAACACACATATACACCCTCACACACACATAGATACCTGTGTGCCTCCACCAATCTGTGCTGCTCTCCCTGTAGTATCCCAAACTCAGTAACCTCTTCACATTATCATGCCTGAATATTTATAAGGCATAAACAGCAAAGCTGCTAAGCTTCCGATCTCTTAGGGGGCATAAAAAAGGGGGACAGAAGGTCAGTCTTTTTGCACTAGTCTTGGTAATTTTGGAAAGAAAAATGCGTGATTTGTTATTTCATTTGCATGATCATAATGACACCCATCTACAGTGACTGAGAATGAGAAGCATTCTTTATACTTAGGTCATTCTAAGATCTAGTCTGTCTTGCTTCCCCAAAGGATGGTATATTAAACACATCAATAAATCAATCAAACCCAGCTTAACTTAAGCTTTTGAATAGTTGCAAAATATATGAGTTGCTATATTTTTATATGTTTCAAGTGTTCTATGCAAATTAATATAAGAAACTAATAAAAGGTCTTCATAAGAAATACTGTTAGATGTATGATCCTTTGTTGAGGTCCCGAAACTCAATTAGCCTCTCTGGGATCTACAAATGCACCATACTAGCCATGTAATGTAAAGCTCATGCATTTTCTCTAACACAGTCTTCCTCACTGTTCACTGCCTTGTTTTAAGATAAAATGTTGAATCACTTTTATAGTTTTGGAATGATGGGAAGAGCAGGAGTATGCAGTCAGTCACATAGTTCCAAGTAGAATGGAAGGCTGATAATTTCCATAGATTTCATCCAGTGCTTAATATGTAAAGCATGAAGCCCCTGCACACAGAGAGGGTGCTGTACCCTCTTTTTCTTTCAAATCTTTTTCCCTGTTTTTCTTTTCACCCTTATATTTGTGGATTTTTACAGTGGAGGGAAAATTGAATAAGGGCAGACACTTCTGTTTGCACAAAAAGCTAAGAAAAAGTGACGTGTTCTGTCTATCGGCCTCCACTTATGGATTTTATTCACTCCCATTTAGTGCCATGGACAATGATGGACATACAAAAGCACCTACTTATTAATGAAAACTCATTTCACAATGTCACAGCCCAAATGCCCACTTAGCTTAGCTGTGGCGCTTACAGTTACTGTAGCACACAATTTGCCAATTTCTTCTCTGTTGCAGAAGGACGTTAACATATCTTTATTTTCTGTTCCTGAGCTTAGCATAGAAGCTAATACTCCTGTTGTCTAAACAAATATACAGAAGGAGTGAAAAAAAAATTAAAGTACACTTATCTGTGTGTTTAAACCAAGGCAGTTAGCATAGCTTAATATAATATAATCAAACCCAGGGCAACAGTTAGCTCCCCATAAACTCAAGGTTACAAAATACACCTACAAGCAATTATTAAGCTCAAAAACATAATCATTAGATCATGCCTTTTTTATGGATATAATCCTCAAAAAAATGCAAAAACAAACTGCATGTTTTGGGCTGACACCATGAAAGTAACCTGGAGCCCGTAATACAAAACCCCACTTTGTCTTTTCATAGGTGATCCTTGGAGATGGATCTTTTAGGTGGGCTTAGTCACCTGTGGACAGAGCCAGGCTAGCTGTTTCGTTCTCAGTCTTTGTGCTAGGGTACACATGTCCTGGCTATACCCTTTTATTGAATAAACAGATTTACATTCTTATTGAAGTCTTTGCAACACATCAACTATATATATTTACCCAAAATGTTGAACTGCTGCTCTCAGGCTCCTCTTTGTTGAGGTGTGCTACACACTGCTTAAACCCTTTCATCAGTTACACTTGCTCATATAATTCTCCTCGTACAGATTTCAGTCTGGAGAGTTGCACTTTTCGTGGCCTGGTCACAAGCCTGCTTCAACTTTTATGAGATGACCTGTGAGCAGAGACTTGACCTACATTTTGCAGCCACTGGATTCTTCGGAAAAGAAGATATGAGCATAGAAAGAAGAAGAATCAAGGAGGAAGAAATTGTGATTTTAAAAAAGGAGAGAAGAGTAGTATTTACAGTTAAGAAGAGACCGAAACGAGAAAGACACACAGAAATGTTTACACTTCTGTTGGAGAGTCTGTAGGCAGTTTGAGTCTGACCTTGACTACAAGACAGTTAAACTGCTACTTAAGCACAGAAACGCAAACACACCACATATACACGCCAACGCAGAGGCGTCTCATAGTAGGTTCATTCTTGGCATGTGTTGTTGTGGATCTCCACAGAAATCTGCAGCTATAGATAATATATTAAAGCAACCTATATAATGTGCTTTTGTGTGTGTATTATATTGTTTGTTTCTATTTTGTGAGTTTGTGTGTGTGTGGGTGGGTGTGTGGATGTGTGTGTGTGTGTGTGTGTGTGTGTCTCAGAGGTGTAATTACAAGCAGACATGCCTCCAGACTTCACAATTAAAGCAAATAGGATTTCTGGATTGCTTGACTGCTGCCAATCTCTCTCTCTCTCTGCTGTTCTCTCCGTCCTTCCGATCCTCCTGCCCTTCAATTCCTCCTTCACTCAATCCCCCACTTTTTAAATCCCCCCTCTCCTCACCCATTCACCTTCCTTTATCTACATCCGTCCCCATACTGTGTGCCCCACAGAAAAAGAAATGGGGAATAATCCCCTCTTTCTCTTCTTACTCTGTCTTTTCCACTTTTTCTCCTCCCCAATGTTCATGAAGGGCAAAGAGAAGTTAACATTTTTAAATCTTACAGAACCTCTAAAAAAAATTTTGCTTGGTTATGTTTTACTTTAGATCTAACTGCTGCTCTTCTTCTTTTCTTCCTCTTTGGAGAAGTAAAAGCTGAGCCAAGCTAAATTGCATCAAGATCAAGATAATTAAAGCCTCTAGCTGCTCAGTCTTGGGCTGAAATCTTGGGTTGTTAATACAAAATGGTAACTGTGAGACTTGAAGCTTTGAAATCTTAAGTCAGCCATCTTCCCAAACTTTCTACCCTTTGTTTTTGTTGTTCTTCTGTCGATCTGTGCCATAAGAGATTTTGATCATTGATGAACTCACCTTCCTTATATATCCCATCTGTCCTTTCTCCAGGTGATGCTGGCAGAGCGTAAAGGAACAGAGGACCTGTATGCTGTAAAGATCCTGAAGAAGGACGTGGTGATCCAGGATGACGATGTGGAGTGCACCATGGTAGAGAAGAGAGTGTTAGCTTTGTCTGGAAAGCCTCCATTCCTAACACAGTTGCACTCAACCTTCCAGACCATGGTAGGTGGGACAACCAGTTTTCACAATAAATGTATGATATTGTGCAAGAGTATTCTATAAAAAACAAAAGTCCAGTCTACAATCACAGAACCATCACTACTTTATTGCCTTGACATTTTTATTTGCTAATGCAATAGTTTTGACATTTTGGGAAATACATTGATTCATATTCTTCCCAAAAGTGAGTATTTATTATCTGCCAGAATAACAACGCCTCTGAAGCTTGCTCATGGTTGCCTGGTAACTTCATGATGATGATGACAGGACTAAGACTACTAACACTTTGGATTTTGTGTAGGTTAAACAAACCAGACAAATATTAATGTGCTAATTAACAACCTTTAGAGGAGCTGGAAAGCAGCTTTTATTATTTTATTACCTTAAATCAGAACAAGGCTAGCTGTCCCCACCTGCCGCCAGGCTTTGTGCCGAGCTAAGCTAACCTGCTGCTGGTTGTTGCTTTATATTTAACTGACAGATATGAGGTGGTTGATTCTTTTCGTTACACTTTTTAATTTATTATTTTTTAACACCCCTTTATATCCACAAGGGTGGAGTAAATAGCATAATGCAACACAGTAAAATCCTTTAAAAAACATCCAGTTGAGTCATTAACTTAACAAAAACTGGTCCCATCATAATGGTTACCGTTACTCTACTCTTACTGAATTATACTGTTTTAAGGGATAAGATGCACTTTATACATTGGCAACTGTACAGTGTGTGCACACACATATAGAATTATAATGTATTTAGGGTAGCAGCAGTGGGTACTCCTCACTGTATTTGAAGGATTGAGCTTCTCTATGGATTTTTGCACACCTATCTGTGAGTTCAACATTGAACCAAACATTAAATAATATCAAACTTTGACAAGCAAAAAGAGAAAACAAGAAAGAGGAAAATGTTCAAAGAGTTACTAGAAATACACATTTTCGATCAATTTTACACAAAATGAGGCAGCCAGCAGATGAATACAGATGTCAGTTCAGTTTTTCATTTTTAGCTTTTGTTTTTGCTGCTGGTTCAGGCTCTGTGGACTCTATGAACATCAGTTTAACGGGAAAACATTTCTTTGGTTGGCTGCATACATACACACTCAAAAACCCACAAAAACACACACAGTCTACAAACTCTCCAGCTCACATTCTTTGCAAGCTGAGCTGACATCTCTCGTAGGACCCTTCACCCTCATATTATATTTGATATGGAGGAAGCCACAGTGCGGCGTCCTGCTGAAGGGCAGAACCGCTCTGCTGGCGAGCTCTGCGGTCTTAACAGCAGCCACCCTGCCTGCTGTCACCGGCTCGCTGCACGAGCACACAGGCTGAATTCATATTTGATTCGTGCTCATCTTCTGACGTATAATCCATGTTACACCAAAGATGAGTCAACAGAGGAGTAAATATAGCTCCTAGGTCCCATGCTTACAAATACATGCGCAACATAAACACAAATGTTTGCATTTTTTTCTACTGACTGATAAACAAAATGTAGGTAAAAACCATTTGAGGTTGTGATTAAAGGCTCGACAAATAAAGCTTACCTGGCCTACACACACATACACACACAAACCGGTTACGAGTGTGTTAATCCTCCTTAGCACTTATTCTCTGACCTGAGTATCCATATGTATGGGACTTGGCAGGAAGTGACATTTAAAAAAAAGCACACAACATGCACATGTATTTTAGGGCTACAGTTATCTGTAATAACAGTAACTGAGTATTCTTCTGATTATTACATTAGTTATTCGAGTAATCTACAGAAAACAGAAACTGCTTCAGCGATAAAGAAATCGAGTTGCTTGAGTGCAGTTACTGCAGTGTGCTCACACACACATACACACACACACATACACATACATACATCACTCCAGCAGCACATATTGCTCGCAAACAACTGCTCATAAGACTTATTAGGGCATAACAGAAAAGCACACACACTCACACAGGCACACACTAAAAGCCCAAACACACAATGCAACTGCACAATATTTTTCTCCAGACACACACATGGCCAAATCCCTCCACACTCCCTGACATACTGTACCATATTGGCAATTTCTGTAGATAATGGAGAAGAATTAGCTCGTAAATTGAAGTTGCTGTGCGTTCCCTCAGTTGCAGAGATGATTGGATGCACAGACAACAACCCAATCACCTCTTTCTCACCGTCTCCTTCCTCTTCCTCCATCTTTCACCCTTCATTTTTTTCTATATCTCCCCTATAATTTTCTCCGATATGACCCATTACTCTCTGAACAATTCCTTTTTTCTCCACTATTTGTTCTCTCTGACTTCTCACCTGCTTTTATGAGCATGTCCATTTTGACCTGTCTCTCTCTCTCTATATCTGTCTGTCTCTCTGTTTCACCGTTTCACAGGACCGTTTGTATTTTGTCATGGAGTACATAAACGGAGGAGATCTCATGTATCAGATTCAGCAGGTCGGCAAGTTCAAAGAGCCCCATGCTGTGTAAGTACAGTCACACACACACACACACACACAATCACACACACACACACACACACACACACACATAAAGCAGCTTTTGTAGACTAAAGGCTGTGACATTCTCATGCCATCATAACAAAAAAATCTTAATCCCACACTTATGGGTGTTTCCACAGTTTGTTAATCCTTTTTTAAATCGTTCTGAATAAGCCATCAGCAGTTTGACGGGCTCAGGTGACGGATGAGCAATCGCAGCAGAGGCCTGAGGGTGAAACATGTTGTTCGCCCGGATGCACGTTGCTGCTCTGAAAAACTTCAAAGAAATGGGAGTAATCCAGCAGTGAGTTTCACTGTGTGGTAGAATACCTCCAAAACTGCAGAATATAATTAAGGTGGCTGGCAAGATCAGCGGTGTCAAGTCAAACCAGTGGGCTGACGTGTTTGACAGGCGGGCTGTCGGGGAAGGCAGGAGCCGTGGAGGAGTTTGCCCTTCATCTGCTGTGTGGGGGAATTAGAGTTTCTTCCCTCTGGCAGAAACTTTAGATTGCTGAAGGCCAAGTCAAACCGACTTAGGAGCAGTATATTTTTGGGCCATCAACATGTTTTGTTTAATTTATTTATCAGGAAACACTCAGGATGTCCTGCCTTGTGAAAGATGATGATGATCATGTCCTCTGTATTTTGCACTTTTGTGTATTAATGTCAGTTTCCTGCTGCAGAGACGCCTCTCTGACCACGGACTTCACACTAAACAGGCTCTGCATATTCCGTTCTGCTCTCCACGCGTTCGAAATGCCTTTTGACATCCTTTGGACTCACTTTCCAAACAAACAGCAATTGCGCTCACCCATGCACGCACACACACGCAGGCAGGAGTTGAGTGCGTGGTCAGTGTGTGCAGACTCCTCCTGTTGATCTTATCAGCTGCTCTCTGGCCTTGAAGAGACAGCGCTGACCTTTACGCAGACACAAACCCACATACACACACAAATTATCCCTCTGTTTTCCACTTGTCCTTTCTCTCAGCCTCTTTTTAATTACTGTTTTTGTTTCTGCTCGTGTTTGTGTAGATTCTACGCTGCTGAGATAGCCATCGGTCTGTTCTTCCTACATCAAAAGGGCATCATCTACAGGTAACCTCAATAACAAAAAATATTAAAAAATTCATAACAACAAAGTATTTATATTATCAAATAATAAATCATCTAGATCAAAGGTAAATGCATGTCATATATTCAAAAAAATGGGATATTCAGATGTTACATTAAAACCTCTTTGGTGGTTTGATAATAACTACAGTATTTTTTTCTCAATTATTTCTCTCAATCATTCTCTCAGTAACATACAGTAACACACTGTCCCAGGGAAGCTAAATCATAAACTTACTGTGACAGGGTTTATGTGCAGATAATCATTGTATTAAAGGATATTTGACACTGTTTTGGTTTAAAATGAATTTCTGCTGTAACTTTAACTCTCTGTATATACCTTTTGTGATTTAAGTTTGGGAAACAGGAGTTTTGTAACAAATGTGTGCCTTAATCACTGCACTGCAGGTTTGTACACAGAAAATGTTTGACAAAATTGCTATTTTAAAGCAAAGATAAACTTGTTTAGCAAGTAGCAATTTGTGCATTTTGTCTCCCAAAGGTAACCTGTGGAGTTTTAAAGCTCTTGTGGCAAAAAAGGTCACTGTTTTGTTCCTATGGTGCACATGCATAAGGGCACACATTCCTGAAGGTAAAGACGAGACAGAACAATAAGATTTTCTGACAACTTGAGTCACCTCCAGTGGCTCCTGATGAAATTTCAGACAAGCTTTCTGACCTTTATGCATCTCCGACTGCAGTTAATTTGACTTCTGCTACTGAGATTCTACCCGAGCAAACACTGCAAACCACCACTGCAAACAACATCCACATCTGCCATCAACTGTAGCTCTGCCTCTTTGATTAAGCACTGTGTCATTTCATTTCAACACCCACTACATTAAGTAGGAAAGAAACTTTAGAGTAAAAAAGTTTGTGTTAAGATGACGAGTCTTTGTGGCTAAGAATCAAGCGTCGCTCCCCATTAACGTTGATTTTCCTCCTGCAGAGACCTGAAGCTTGACAATGTGATGCTGGACTGTGAGGGTCACATTAAGATAGCAGATTTTGGCATGTGTAAAGAAAATATGCAAGATGGAATCACCACCAAGACCTTCTGTGGAACACCAGACTACATAGCTCCTGAGGTAGAGTGTGTGTGGCGTGGTGGGTGGGTGGGTGTGCCGGCCGCACAGATGTTCGTCCTTGTCTCTGTATGTTGATATCTGCTGTTTTGTTGAATCCAGCGGTATGGAGCTGCTACCAGTGTGCTTCTGCTCCTTCCCTTCACAGATTTCTTCTTCTAACTTTGTGTTGTGGCGTTTTTGTACAACAATTTCTTTCCAAAGTCAGTTGTCGAATACTGAAATGCATTCACCACAGTGACTGCGATATCAAACAGTTAAATTTGCTGAATGTTTGACAATTTTTTAAATATTTTTTATTTTATACTTTGAAGTACTATAACTTGTATTGATGGGTTCTTGGCATGTGCTGTCGTGCCGGGCCTCAGTAATTTAGGCATCGGTGGCATCTTTTCCTGATCATCACTTTAATTTCAGATCATAGCCTACCAACCTTACGGAAAATCTGTGGACTGGTGGGCCTTTGGGGTATTGCTCTATGAGATGCTGGCCGGACAGGTGAGTCTGCGTGTCTTAGTTTTATAGATAGAAGGATAAATTATCAAAGTTTGTAAAAAAAAAAAAAAAAAAAAGAAAAAATCAAACCATCTTTTGAGACAGTATAATATGCAAGTAAAACTCCCCCAACAGCATTTGTATTCATGTCCGACTGTGAAAGAAACAAACACTCATGATTGTAGCCTTTCAATTTTGACATTGCGTAATGAAAGGTTAGCTATTAAATTATACCTCTTGATGAGTTTTTCTCTCATGGCTTTAATAATTGTTAGAGTAGATGTGACATTTTCAAATCCTTGCTATCTCATTTGGAGTGGATACTGTGAATGTGTGAGCCCGCAGGCCTGCAGGGTTTCAATTTCTGAGGAGTTCAGACAAAAAAGCTTCTAATGATTCAGTTTAAATTTCCTGTATTTGTCCTGTCCTGCCTTCTGTTTCTCCTCCTCCTCCTCCCATCGCCCCCTCTCATCCACAGCCTCCATTTGACGGTGAAGATGAGGATGAGTTATTTCAGTCCATCATGGAGCATCATGTCTCCTATCCCAAGTCAATGTCCAAGGAGGCTGTCGCTATCTGTAAAGGGGTAAGTGAATAAACACAAACACACGCAGTGCAACACAAGTCCTTGTCTGTCACACGAGCTCAACCTTGCCCCTCTTTGCAAAATCCCTCTGTTTTCTCTCTCACTCCCTCTCTCCTTGGCACTCTTTCTCTCTTTCACACACACACATACTGTGGTCACAGAGGAGAGAATTGGGAGGGTATTAAGTTTGCTGGAGGAAAGGATGCAAGAACAGAGAGGAGAAGAGGGAGAAGGTGAACGTGGAAAGGAGGAAGCAGGGAGGGACATCAAAATTATCTGCATAATTAAAACTATTGTGGAAGAACATGTATTTGGTGTGAAACAACATTGTCTGCTGTTGCTATCTCTCCTGCTTCCATCTCCTCCTCTCCCTCTCTTTCTGTCTCTCTGTCACAGCGCTCCACTCCTCTGTCCTTCTCTCTCTGCAGTGTTCATTGTTAGGCCACTGTTTCATTTTTTTTATTGAACATCCTCTCTATCTTTCTCTCACACACACACACACACATTCCAAAGTGCTAATAGCCTAAGCTTGTGCAGCGTGCTCATTTGACTGTGGAAACTCCTCTTCAGAAAAGACCGGCTAGCCCCAGATGATGCCCTGACACTTCCCAACTGGACTGCATCAGTGCGTGCGTGCGTGCGTGCGTGCGTGCGTGCGTGCGTGCGTGCGTGCGTGCGTGCGTGCGTGCGTGCGTGCGTGCG
>JAQNCA010000011.1:8282560-8293831 GCA_029783725.1 Acanthurus tractus
GCTTGCGTGCATGTGCGCGTGCGTGCTGTAAGGTTGACTGACCTGTGGAAGGTGCTATTATAGTTCTAATGTAATGAGTTATGACTGCTGCTCCGGAGGGAGGCACACCCCACCTAAACACACACTCACACTGATGTCACTTCTTAAGGTTTCATGTGGACAGACATCGTAAATGCTCCTTCATCATGCCCGTGGAAAAAGCAACTGCTGTGGTTAAAAAAGAAAGCACAACAACAGTTATTCATTTATCTGCAGGCACTGCTGCTGTGGCTTATATTAAGCCCACAGGGAGACGCATCTGAGATGATAGATAGTGAAATTGATAGATTGTTTAAAGGAGGGAAAGAAAAAAAATGGCAGTGGAGAAATTATAATAATAGTAGGTTTATTTATAAACAAAGATAAATGAAGGATGGAATCACAGACAGAAACATGAGGAAAAGAGACAGGAATGAATGAGATGAAACTTTAATGATGCCAGAGGGGAAACTTGGGGCATGGCAGCAGCACACTGTTGAGTGCAGATCAGATACAGACCTGTCTTGCAGTTTCAAAATGAAGCCTGCAGCTAATCTTATGTAAATGTGCCAAATCAAGACACCACACATCATTAAAATGTTGTAATGCCACTGAGCCTGCTATCTATTAGCTCTAACCCTTGTTAGTCTGTTGTACAGTGAGCTTATGTGTAAGTCATGCAGCTCTGTCAATTTGTGGGTGTGCTGATTTTGTTTTAGTTAAATAAAGCATGCATTTAATTTTGTATTGTATATTGTTTTTTCATTTTGAGATACTGAAGCAATAATAAAAAAATGAAATCAAAGAGCTTGAACTTTGCACAGTGATAGGCTGTAAATAACAGAAACAAGTGATCTGTCTTTTCTTTTCCAAATGATGCAGAAATGTAGGTAAGTCACAAATTGGCTATCGATACCAGTTACTCCCATATTTGGCATTCACAACACTTCCAAATGAGGCAGGGGATGGTAGTTATGGTGATGATGACCACGCCCACTTAGGAGTCAGAGAGTGTAAGCAATGCCATACCAATGTTGCAGCTTGTAACGCATCATGTAATAGTTACAGAGAAACTGTGATCAAGGTAAAGAACATAAGGTGTTGACACTGGGACTGATAAATGAGACTGACAGGGTTAGAATGAGGGAAGAAAGGAAAGTAACTCTCTTCCTTCTCTCCGTCCATCCAGCTGATGACAAAGCATCCAGCAAAACGACTGGGCTGTGGACCGGAGGGGGAGAGAGACATCAGGGAGCACAGCTTCTTCCGCTACATGGACTGGGAGAAACTGGAGAACAAGGAGGTGCAGCCGCCATTCAAACCAAGAGCTGTAAGTCTGCCCCCACTGAACCCGACCTGACGTCCAAACAGAGAAACCCAATTCACATTAATGGCACTCGATGTTCGTCAGTGCGCACCACAGCAGAGACCAGGAGTTTAATTCCAGGTGGTAATTAAACTCTGGTAAAGACGCTGCTTAGAAAGATCACTTTGTTGTGGTTACAGAACTTGATTTTACTTTCTGCTTCCAGTCTAACTTCCTCTGTTTTCCTCGGAGGTCTATCTCTCTTCTGTGTCTGTAATCTTACTCATCTTTCACTTCCAATTTGATGTTTCTGTCTCTTCCCCCTCCTCTGTATGGGACAATGCACACAGGTAAGTCAGGATATGATGATGATGATGATGATGGCCATGGTAATGAATGTGTGGTGATGAGCACAGGCATGGAGTTGATAGTAGAAGTAATTTGTTAATTGTGATAAGAAAGGTGCAGGGATGAATGTGTGCTGCATGAGGAAGACTCTGAATCCGGCGAGGGTGGTGACGAACAAAGAAAGGTAGTCATGATGAGGATAACTTTGGATTCAGAGACCAGTTTAGAATTTGCATTCATTCGACTGATTTCGGCTGTTGAACAAAAACAGACACTGTGTGTCTGCAGTTTGGTTTAGTCCACGTGAGCTGCAGTGTTTTCCGTCTTCATCAGGGTTAAATTAAGTTTAGAGGAAACCTCAAGGGGAAACGTCCAAACACTGACCTGAAACAACAGTTTGTTTGTGTTTTTCTTTGCTGTGCCTGTTTTTTTTCTGAGACAAAAATTAGTTTGATCAAAACTAGACTCAGAATGATGTCATCTCATCCTCTCACACACACACACATACACCACAATATGTGCATACACTCACACAGCCTGAGGACAGACTGCTGCTAAAGAGTTTTTCTGAGTTGAGCTTTTTATGCAGCTGTCTTGGCCCAGTGGGGTTTTGTGTGTGTGTGTGTGTGTGTGTGAGTGTGTGTGTGCACGCGCACGCGTTCGTGCGTGTGTGTGTCCGTGTGTGTGTGTGTGTGTGTCCATGTGTGTGTTCCAAGCTGCATCAGTAGTGTTGCAGTGTGTATGTGTTCCCCTGTGTTTGTGCCTGTGTGGATGTTAGAGGTCACCGTCAGAACCTGGCTGTCTTTTAACACTGAGGTGTGTTTGTGCAGAGTCCTCTGATGTGACTGCTGACATATGTTGTCTGATCTCTTCCTCTCTCCTCTCTCCCTCTATATTGTTCTCTTCTTTCTGTTTGATCTCATCTTTCTAACGTCTGTTGTCTTTCACTTCTTTGCGCTGTAGTTTACTATCTCTCTTTTTTTTCTTTCTTCCTCCTTTTGGAACCAAATAAAGGTTTAGAATTTTTGAAGAACCATTGTGTTTATCCGGCATAAAAGTTTAGCATCTGAAGGTAATGCTTTGATCTATTATTGGGCAATACTATAAGGCATATTGAGCTATTGCACAATCATGAGTTTGTGTTGTTTCAAGGAGTAACTCTTCAACATTTCTGACTACGAACCATTTTAAAACCATTTGCCTCATATTGGTGTCTAACGGAGTGTTTGCACAGAAAGATGGTTGGTTGCAGCAGCAGCCTCATGTTAATCAGAGGGTAGTTTTCTAACTTTGAGTGATGGTGGTCTGCTCTTGGCTTCACACACTGTGAATGCATTTGCAGAGTGTGTTTGTTGGCTGATCAGTCTAGCTTCTGACTGACTGGTTTGGTTTATTGGTTCATGTGACAGGTAACAGGTGCTCATGTCATCACCTTGAGCTTTCATTTACAGCTTGAGTAAAAACTGTTCACGGGTCTGTTCACTGAGCAGTCTGTTGTGAAGCCATTTGTGCATCCGTCCACCTAAAGACTCCACCCATCCATTCATCCATCACTCCATCCATTCATCCATCCATCCATCCATCCTTCCACCATTCCATCCATCTGTTCACTGTTTACCGCTGTCATGCATCAAGCCATCTGTCCTGACACATTTTTATTTGTCCTCTCTATGTTCACAGTTTTCTCATGTTTATTTCTGTTTATTTGCATGCTCTGGGGCTCAGTCTCAAACAAAACCTGTCCTGAAGTGCACTACCGTTCACAGAAACCTCACAGTATAACAGCATGGATCGAAAACTTCAGTAAAAACCAAAGTTTGTAAATGTTACAAAAACATCTCAATCGATCTTGCGTTCTTGTACTTAAACTCATAGCTAGGTTCAAATCAAGTGCAATAAGAGCACATTTGTTTCCTTTAAAGGAGCATTTCATCAAAACCAAACCAAACCCAATTATTATCAATATTAAAAAAGTTTTTCACCATTTATCCAAGTATGATATGGGAGATGCTTATCACATTAACAGCCAGTTCCCAGCTGAGGTGTTTTATACTAGAGTGACACTTCTGAACTTGGTGGCACTCCTTTTATTTCCCTTAATGGCAAAAGTCTTCCCATTTGGTTTCCCAAACAGGTTAAAACAAACGCAAGTAATTAGCTGCAAATACTATTTGACCCTGGTGTATTTCTCATTTTACATATTTCCCCAAACTATAAACAGTCTGGCTTAATTTCATTTGGTTTTTCTGAGCTACAATTTTAATGAGTTTGTAGCTTTTCCTCTGGGTAATGTTGTCAGAGGACACTGAATCCTTGTTGTGTTAATTAAAGCTCAGTGCAGTGATAGAGATGGAGAAAAAGGAATAGCTCGGCCCAAAGTCCCCCGTGAGGCACACTGTCGGGAAAATATAGTTTTCAAGTTAATAACTTGTTTTATGTACTTAGATGGACGCACATCTCATGGGTATCTCAGCTCTTTTTGGGGTTTTTAGTGTTCGGAACGAGAAGATGAAGTGGACTGAAATGAACAGTGGCTTCTTTTTCTAAATTGCTTCTTGAGAAAACAAATTCCACATAATTGCACAATTCTCTACAAGATGATTTCATTCTGTTTTCTTTCACTTTTCGAGAGCACTTAAGGTAGCCAGGAGTTTTAATTGGATAGTGACAGTTGAACTTCTTGTAAAGCTAAATTTATACCTTCAGCAGAGTTGATGTTCATATTTCAGTGAGTAGATGGGATTTCAATATTACATTAGTCATCATATATACAGAATATCTTAAATTTTACAGCTTTTGGGCAAATATAGAAAGAGTTTTAAGTTATTCCCACTGCTCTTTTGGACAAGTCTCTTCTGTTGTCTGATTCAGATCGTCGTATCTCAGCAGGTCTCCACAGCTGGAGCATATAATTAACCCACAATTAACCCACATTTAGTCTGTAATCACCTCTTCGCTGTGAGCCCTCTTATATACAATGATTTAAAAAATTCCAATTAAATCCAAGCATTAAAACAAAAAAATCTAGATGAAATAACAAGGGAAACTCTTTATGGCTATTGACTTGCAGCCATGGTGGGATGTTTCAGAGTGAAATGCTTGCTACCAAAAAATCAGAGCCCTACGCTTTACATGTTTGCACAAACTTCATGTAGTGCACTGGCACAGGATGTTTGAGACTTCAGTGACCTTGTTGGACTTAAAATTGGAGTTGAATATGTTTCAAATATTCGAAAAAGGAACGCGTATACCTGAGGCGTGCTTAACTCATCCTCTCCTGCATATAGTATTTTTGTATCACTTGACAGGTAATGACAAGTTACCTTTTGGCTAAAACACAAGGAGAGTTGAGTCAAGCGAACCTCAGGTGCTGGGACCTTGTTCTGGTATTTGCAACCATGTTCAAGTAATGTCATCTCATGCCCTGGTTCAATCCGCCATTCCCCTTCTTTTGTTCTCCTCTGCTCCTCCTCCTGCCCCCACCCTACCCTGCCCCATTCATCCATCCCCCTCCATTCCCACTCCTCCCCCTTCCCAATTCAACCCCCCCTTGTACTCCATCCCTCCCCACCCTACTCCACAGTGTGGACGGGATGCCGAGAACTTTGACCGTTTTTTCACACGCCACCCGCCAGTGCTGACCCCTCCAGATGAGGAAGTGATTCAGAACCTGGACCAGGACGAGTTCCAGGGATTCTCCTTTATCAACCCTGAATTCCCAGGATCTGCTGCTACCACCACTGCCACTGAGCAGGCTTGATTTCAGCTCACACACGGACACAAAGAATCACACGCACACACACACACACACACACACACACACACACACACATTCACATTCACATCCACATCCACATCAACACTCTTACAAATTTCAATCCTGGAATATACACACACATACATATCAACTCAAAATAACAAATCAGAAGTGATTTGTGCTTTCACGGAAACCTAGAAGCCATGACTTAAACTGACACTCTGACACATCATACACATATTTGACACTGCAGCAACCTGCATGTTGTGTCGGCCACTCCTGAGGGTTCATGTGCAGTATAGCATAGCATGAATTAATGTAGCACTTGAGTGCAGCTTTGAAAATATGATTTAAATAGAGAATTCAATGAATGCAATCAAATCCTGTGCGTGATAACGAAATTGCTAGATTTTACAAAATTTTACTTGTCATGAATTGGCTTTTAAAAAAGCTCGTTGCTCAACACAAGCTTATTTAATTGGACCTATTTTAAGTTTGAAATGATGTTTTACTTGATTGGCACACGGTGAGAACAGTGTGTCCATGTTTAGTCCACCAGACATCATCAGACCGAAAATTTAAAAAATGGATTTAAAAAGATTAAATTACATAAAGAAAATTACTTAAAATAATTTCATACCTTTTTGATGTGTACAAAAATATTCAAGCATTCACTGATACAAATTAAATACATTTACAACCTAACCACATAAAAAATCATCAAGTCTTGATCCCCACAGCACACACATGTACACAACTGCATCATCCACATATGGCAACTCTTTAGCATTCCATATTATGACTTTATTGGTGGAAAATTGTGATTCAACTTTTCCTTTAGTCATTTCTCTGCTATCCCAGTGCATTCTGAGCTCTGCCTGTAATTCTGGTGTGCTTTTTATTAAGTGTACAATAACAATGATAATAATAATCCTAGTGTCTGTATGTTTATCCTTATCTTTGCTTAAACTGGAATGCTTCACATACTTGTGCATGAGTTTCTATATCAATAGTAGCCCTGGACTTTGTTTCCCAGCAGCATTTTAGCATCTTGTCTCTGAACCTATCTGCTGCCATTGTGTGGCTGTTTGTCTTGGATTTTAAATATGTATAAATGAAAACATAGAGTTTGATTTTAACCAATCAAATTAATCCTGATGTGACCACAAATGATAGATTTTCTATACGTGTTTTTTGCAGTTCAGCACTTGGACCTTGATGATAAAATGCTGTTGGGAAATGTGGTCTTTCTAAAGGCTCTGAGTCAGTTAAATAGATAGTAATACTATTCTTATTCTCTGATTTTCTGTTATTTAGTATTTAAGCAATGAAAGAGACTAGCAGATAGTTTCTTTTTGTTTTACAAAAGCATGATTCTGATACCTGGACATTTGTTTACAGCGTACGTGTGTGTGTGCACATGTATGTTTTCTATGTGTGTGAAAGAGTGCTTTGTATGAAAACGCACACTTGGGTTTGCATTTTGGTATGTGTGTCTGTACTTGCCAGCACCTTGCCTGTGTCAACATGTGTTTGTATGGTAATTTTTGCAATCTGCTTCATATCATATCATATATATTGCTACTGTTTACTTTGGAAGTAAAGAGAAACAATGGATTCAGATAAAGTTGCATGGCATCAAAAATGAGACAATATCAAATAACATGTTTCAGTAAATATCAAAAGGAGAACAGGGGTAATAGAGACAAACATGCCTATTTGAGTCTTCATGAAAGCTTTTCAGTAGTTAATGTTGACCTAAAAGCTTATGTTAAAACCAGGATTGATTTTCAGTACTGCAAATTCCACCAGGATAGTTTCTGGAAAACACAACATCAGTGCAGGTATGTTATGTAGGTTAGGATCTATGACCTGGAAACAAAATTTCAATGTTGTTTCCTGCTTTTCAGATGCAGGTAAGTGCTTGAACAACTCTAAAAAGCCTGAACAAGTTTCTGTTGTAGAAATTGGATAATTCACTGATTAGCAGACCGGTGTTTTGTACAACTTAACTTTTTTGGGTTTAGTTTTTTAGTGGAAGGACTGGAGAAAGGATTTGAGGCTCAGCTCACTGTGATTGTTTCCTATACAGTAGCCATCTGCATGCGCAATAAAAATCTTCATCCATCTAAACTACAGCAGCAACAAATGTGGACACAGGTTAGAGCTAGGCCTTCTGAAGCAGGAAAATGTGTCTAAGTGTCTCGTCTTTTGTTTTCTCTAGTTAGCAATAAAGCTGTTGACAGACAGACAGGCTGAGGTTAGGACTGTCAAACTGCACATACAAAAGGCTTATTGGTCAGTATTTATTTCACAGTTAGAAAGAAAGATTAACCTAAAAACAGTGAGTTCAGCTAAGGTTGTGTGGAAGTGGCTGAAGTGCTTCCACAGTGGTCTTCATCACAGAGGGACATTAGGAGGGTTGCTCTCTGCAAAAGTGCTTCCACAGTTGTCTTCATCACAGAGGGACATTAGGAGGGTTGCTCTCTGCAAAAGTGGCCACATATCATGTCATTCATCTGAACAAACAGTAATCTGTTATACTACCACATAAGAGAGTCACAGTTGTTTACATTAGCATGATCACTAACAGGACATAATCATGACAGACCGTTCTCATTCCCAGGTCATCATATTCCAGTCTTTATCAGACCGTGCAGACAGACAAGGTATCCTTTAGCATCCATGAGCTCTTGGCTTTCCCCAAAATGCTAATCTAAACCTGACTGCACCAACATTGACATTCAGAGCAAGGTGTAGTATAAAGAGTGAGATACAGGAGGTTACGTAGATGGTTTAATACAAGATGTTCAGCTAAGCAACCATGGTTTGTGTCCCATTTAAAACTGCAAGTGAACATTATCACAAACCAAAATTAACTCATGTAATGTACCTAATTTAACCTAAGCCTAAGTTAGGGTACATACAGACAGTAAAGATAACATTGTGTGTTTGTATGAGACTTCAAGGACCGGGCAAAATATAAGATAGAATTTGTTGTCTGGGGAATGAGAATATGTTAATCATGAAAATGCCAACTGATTTCTTGAAATACCTGCAGCAAGTGACTGGAAGTTGACGGTGTGTTCAGATGAGCTTTTTCATGGTGATCAATATGGAGCCAGGAAACAGAGATTGTTTGAAAAAGAAGTTTTAGAGTTTAGATGCAAACATTTGTAGCAAAGCAGGAGGTGTAGATACAGTTTGGTGTAAGCTTTAAATATCAGAAATATGATGAAAAAACCATCTGCACTTCACACAGAATGTTAAGAACACAGACACATTTGAAAAATACAGTTTTTGCAGGACAGTAGCAGTTTGTGCTGTGTTTGTCCCTCACCAGTGGAACAGATGGTGGAGGAGTTAGCAGAAAGCTGAGGGAGCAAAGGCCGGATCCCTTTGGGAATGGCAAGATTTCAGACTGGAAAGCCCTGAACTGAGGATTTCCAAGTACCCTTTAAGTTGCCTCATGGCTGATCTGGATGTTTTCACACACTCGTTTTAATTAGGTTAATGGATAAACGAAAATAAAATGATAAAGGTAACGTCAACACTGACATCTGGCTCTCAGTCTGAAAGTCTGTCCTGTCTGTTATCACTAATTGTAACAACATAACTTTAAATCTGTGTCCGTTTTATGTGCCGTACCTCCATTGTCAGTATTTATTAGTCTGTGTCTCCTGTATGATAAAAACAACAGAGAACTAAATTATATAAAAACATATATATAGCTGTTTCAAATGTTGATTTTCCATATAGTAAAAACACCATGTGGTCAGTATTGCAAAGAAAAGAAGAACTTATTCCAGAATTTGTTTCTTGTTTCAACGAAACCTTCCTGCTGAGGCAGAAGCAAAATTAACTCTGCATGAAAAAAATGCTTTTAATTTACCTTTTTACTAGTTAGGATTTATATACATTTAACATATTAGGGTGATTCATGTTTTCTGTGTCAGCAGAGCTTCAAAAGTGTGATCCGAGCTACTGTTGTGTACGCTGTATGTGAAAAAGAAGAAATATATATAAAGAAAAAAAATGCTTTTCACAATGCTTTCCATGTGCCAAATTTTTTGTTTTTGTTTTTGTTTTCCAGGAAAAACAGGCATACCTAAAATAAAAGATTTAAAAGATGTGTAGGGGATGTTTGTTGTGTTTGCATGATGTTCATCATTTACATTTTAATATGCTTTAGAAAAAGTAATTGGTATGAAAAGAGGAGAAAAAAAGGGTATGAGGAGGAGAGATTAGAGTTAAATGGGTGACAAACAGGGCAGCACTGAATAAAATCTTCAGCAGACAGGAAAAAGAGGAAAGCAAAACCACAAAAAATGGAGGGGAAGAGGAAGAGGTAGGAAGAAGGGACAGTGGAAAGGAGGAAGGGAGCATACCAGGAAGCAAAGCGAGGCTCTGTGAAGCGAGGCAGGCGGTTACAACAGGCTGTGCATATTTCATGGCTGCCACTTATCATAAGAGCCTCCCCCTGATGGGGGAGCGTAGGTCTTATGACTTCAAGGAAATAACATGCAGAACACGGCCTACATACACACAGCCCTGCTGAGCCACTCAACTACTTCACGCTGCCGCTAAAGCTGCTCCCAATCCACTGCAGCCAAGCCACTGCCTCTGCTGCTCTTACTGACTGCACATTTACTTTTAATAAAGGTTACTGTGTCTTGCATCATTTACTATTGCTAGTACAGTATAGCTAAGCATAAAAAGGTGCACAGACGAGATGCAGTGGTTCTGAAACGTGGCAGTCATGGTTGAAGCCATGGCACAGTGTGATTGAGAAAGCTCTATAACACATCAATAAGTCACCAGGGATGTGATCACAAAACTGGTTATGATTCAAAATCATTGGATGGGAAGAGAAAAACTGTGCCATTGAGGTTAATGAAGTCAGTTAAGACAAACATAAACTTCTTACATTCGGAGGAAAGGTCAAGGCTTATGACCATATGAGCATAACATCATCTAGTAACATCTGGCTCAGACTTATTAATCAAATTGTTTAGAATTCTTTTCTGATAGAAAACTTAGTGCCTGTAACAGCTTTTATAAAATTATTATTTGACAAACCTTGTTCATGATTGCACATAATTAATCGGAATGGAAAAAAGTTAATCGCAGTTACAAAAACATGGACGAGTGAAGTAAATATCCAGAAGTTATTTAGGAACAGATAGTCAACTCTGTGTTTAATGAAACAGCACATATCTAATACACAACATGTGACTGTCAAAGTTAACAGCTCCAGCAGTGAACCCTCAGATATGATGCCTACAGGCTCAGCTATATTACATAGATGGGACTAAACCACTTTGGATTATTTTGCTATTTTAGGCACCATGACCAGTGGTAGAAATAAGACATGTTTATAACAGAGTCATGAGCGTTATTTTTTATCCCAGTGTATCTTATACTCAGAGTTCATGTTGTTTTCAAACCTTAACATCACACTTTCGTACAACCGAGAGCCAAGAGAACTTTTTTCTCTCAGTTTCATTTAAACCATGAGGCACACATGAAGGATTTCTTTTCACTTTGTTGCTGAGTGTTAAATAACAAGATCACTACCAATGTGTGTCTGTTAAATAGGAATAAGCATGATTACTGGAAACTGTGGGAAACAGCTGTCCTGGCTCTGTCCACCATCAGCAACACTGAAGCTCACCAGCTTGCATTGGTTTCTTGTTCATTTTGAATACAAATTGAAACAGTTTGTATTTTTATAGTGAGTTTTGTACGTTCTTGGCTGGGCACAGTGACTTCCTATAAAGACAGAGTAACCTGTGGTCCTGGATGGTTTGTTACACAAAACTTTCAGGAAGCTGTCCATGGA
>JAQNCA010000011.1:8299324-8309342 GCA_029783725.1 Acanthurus tractus
GTGTGTGTGTGTCTGTTCCCTGAACATGAAGTCTATGGATGCCCCTAACCAATCCTTTTTCGAAGAGTTTTAACAAAATCACATGACAGCACTCACACACACATCTCCCACATCCTACAGGCCATACATGGCATACAGTGATATGACCCCCTCTACCTTTCCTTTCGTGTTTGCTCTTATACAACGAGCCTTGCAGCACATTGAGTGCATATAGCATGAGTAGCCCCAATAAGAATAAAAATCCCCAACCATGTTAGTGTGTCAGTATCAGTGAACCAAATGGCAGCCACTCTTTTTTTTTTTTACCGCATCCGACCTGCCCCTCCCCCTCTCACTAACGTACCCTTCTCTATCTCTAAGACCCCTCTCGCTCTTTTCTTTCCTCTATCCACAACTAAACCAAGCAGTGCATTAACAATGCCCTGCCTAGAGAAACCCTCCACCAGCACACACACACACACACACACACACAGGATTTCCCTCACCTCCTACACAAAGTCACAGCACTATTGCCTATACTCCCATCTCTCTCTTTTTTCCTGCATGGATTCATGCATCTGTCTCTCCTCCTTCTGTCTCATTTTCCAACTTTATCCTTAAATTTATTTTTTTATATATACTATATAAGCATTTTATTTTTTCTCCCTTTGGATATCATTCTATTATGGTTTGGTTTATCATTCATACAAGTGCTACTTGTACAGTCCCAACATTAGCAAATCATTATATTCCAAGCTTGAGACCTGACTACAAATAGCATTAAACAAAAGGGACAATAACAGCAAGGCAGAGATCAAGAGAATTTTTTTTTTGGCTATTTTTTTACGTCAAACTACACACCACCAGTAAGGCAGGTAGAATATGCCAATGTCCAGCTAAGCTAATCAGTCAGCAGCTGTTTAGCTTAGCTGAGCATCAGGACAATCAACAGTTACCTAATCAACAGTATAGAAACTGTAACTAGATTGTGTGACCAAACTATCTTAAACTATGCACCTTTAAAATGAACAGAGCGACATTTCAAATGAAGATGACTTGCTTTATCATGTTGTTGATATTGTATCATAAAGTATCTAACAGTTATGCTTTCTCTTCTTCTTCTTTACAATCCATCCCATTTTTCCCATTCATCTTCCTCTTTAATTCTTCCTCCCATCTTACTCTCTCTCTTTCCTAATCCCATAAACTCCACCTGCAGAGGAACCGTCGGGACACCTGTAACTTCGACAAGGAGTTTACCAAGATGCCAGTGGACTTGACGCCGACAGACAAGCTCGTCATCATGAACCTGGACCAGGACGAATTCCTTGGCTTCTCCTACACTAACCCAGAATATGTGGCTCCTGCAATTTAACAAACAACTGATCGCAGTGATGGACTGGTGGAAAATAAGGCTTCATAGCAGATAGGAGGACAAATAGCACTTCAAGGCTATTTATTTATTTATTTATTTATTTTCAGTTGATGTCTGCTTAACTTTTAGACCACTATGGGTTTCGTCCAATACTTCAGCATAAGAAAGGTATCACAACACCAAACTTGCACAACACACTGGATACCAAAGATTTAGAAGTATTGTATCAAAAATGCCCTAGGATGTGGGACATAATAGAGTTGTGGAAAAAATATCAGTTTCCAAAGACAACAATTGACCAGATATATACACCATGTATAATAATAGTTTGTGAAGCCCCAGGCCAAACACACCACACTACCCAGGTCCTCTGAATTTCGTAGCACGTTCATTAAAACAACAGAATTTGGTGAAGGCCCTACTGCTCTGTTTATGGCAAAGGTCCGTTTAAATGCTACAACAAACCAAACCTGTTTTGAATGTTACTGTTTAAAGCAATGTGATATGTTGTCTAGTGTTCCACAAGTTTGCTTGTATCTGTATTGACAACAAACAATAAGAGGAGAGTAGCTGATCACACCAAGATGTGACATGACATGAACCCATGTTGAGCAAAGACTAATGGATTCAAGCAGCAGTCTCAGTCACTGGTGTGATTTGCCTGGTGCAGTTAAAACACTTGTCTTCTGGAAAGTACACGTGTCCTTTTCTTAACATGGCACAGTTACTGTAGTCTAAATTTTGTCCCTTCTCCATACATGGAATACTTTTTAACAATGAGGTGAAAATTGTTAAGGGAACATGGAGAGATGGGACCAAAACTGACAGGAAATGTACCCTGGCTACTTCTACTCAAGCAACCCTTTATAGATTGCAAGGGGACCAATTTGTCAGGTTGTTTGTAGTTTTATATGTATAATTCTTCCTATTTTCATCGCTTAGTGGAGGAGTAAAAAATGTAACTTCATAAAAGGTAAACTGCATTTACACTTGCATCTGTTGTATTCTTAAACAGAGGCCTGAGTGTGCAGGCTTTAGTCATCTTAACATGCACCATGAGGAGCGTATCAGCCCAGTTTTTGTGTCTTGACCATTGTTGCCTGTATCAGCCAGCCTGTACGCTGTCATGAGCTGCACCGCCGAAGTGCTGACACACACTCAGACAACGCGTCTCACATAGGGCCATCGCTGAGAAATATGCCTAATGAGCAAACTTCACAGCCTGTCAAACCTTTTCGTCCCTCTCGTCCCTCCTTTTCCTCCTTTGGATCTTGCCTTCTTTTTGCACCTGTCCCTTTGTTGTCTACCCCTTTTTTTTTTCTATAATTTTAAGTTTTGGCTCGACGTCTGACAAAGCCTCACTGGAAGCCTAGTGTGATGCGATGTCCCTGGGTTGGCAATGCGGCAGTCACTAGTGGAGCACACACACACACACACACACACACACACACACACACACAAAAACTCACATGCAGATGCACACACAGTGAATTAGGAGCTGCTTTGACAACCCCCAAGTGAGCGATTTCACAAACAGCAATAATAATAAGAATAACAGCAATGCTGCCTTTTTTTCAATTATTTCTTTTGCACTTCCTTCCCCTAACTTATCTGTGTATGTGTGTGTTAGTGCTGCGTTTGAGTGAACGTTTTGGTAAATGTCCATACGCAAGAGCACATTTATGAATATGTATGTGTGTGTGCATGCATGTGTGTTTTAAGACTTCTTGGATGAAGCCAATTATTTCAAATTCAGCTCAAATTCAGCAAATCTGCCTTCCAGCTTCAAACCACATTATATTAACTGTAATGCCAACTAGCTCTGTGTACTGTACCCCCCACCCCCCACCCCCACCCACACACACACACACACACACCCACGCACACACACACATACTCACTCACACAGCTATACAGTCCAATCCATGACTGAGGGTTGGAATTATTAGGTGAAGCGTAACAAGGCGGACAATGACTGTGAAAATTTCACTCCTGGAGGCACTCAAGACATATACTGTAGGTCCATTACACAGGCCTATATTCTTTTTCCCTTGTTTAATCAGCACAAACAGTACCCTCATGTATACTATAGTAAATATGGATATATTGTATATATTTATAAATATATAAGCCGATATACACCACATCCTTTGGGAAAAAGTGACTGGATCTGACTTTGCAGTCCTGTTCTCTTATTTAGATGACGTGAAATATAAAGCATAACGTGTGTGTTTGGTCTAGAGCAGTGTATTGCTCAGGTCAAGGGTGTAAACATCTTCTAAGGTTAATCACATCTAATCTTCACATCTGCTAATGGGAATCATAGACCCCATTTAATAGCACTTGACAGCTGTGTCTACCTGTGTGTGTGTGTGTGTGTGTGTGAGTGTGTGTGTGTGCAACTGAGTCAGTGAATGAATGTGTAACTGTACGTGCATGTAATTCAGATGTGTTTAGTATTATACAATTTAATATAAGTTTTTTTTCTTATTTCCTTCGAGAAATCTCTCTTTTTTGGCAAAGACAGAAGCTAACAGCTTTTCTCTGCATCTGACCAAACAGCTATGACTTTAGCAAACATGAAACGATGAACTGCCACATGTACACATATATAAACACTTTTTGTTCATTGTGAAGCTTTATTCTAAGTGTTTTAAGAACCAGTAACATAATCATCTGCCAGTTATTTGTTATGGTTATGTTAATGTTTTTGGTGTTAAAAAATCTGGATCAGGACTATAAGGAATTATACTATGCATGCATGTGATGATCTCTCTCTATCTCTTTCATATCTCGTTCCATATGATATGGATTTATCCTATACTAAGTGTTGACTGATGGACTGGTGTGTGATAATTACTTTATTAGACATTAATAGGATTTATGTTGCTAAATTTATGAGAAAAGTATGTTTTATGTTATTGTTGCCTATTTATGAACTATTATACAAGGGCCATGTTCTGCTTCATTTGTACATATATATAAACATTTCTCATGTTTATAGGGATAGGAGTCTTCCATTTCCATAACACATTTATACACAGAGACATTTGTGTGTTTAGGGGTAAAACTATGTATATAAATTGCAATAGAAAACATGCAAATAGGGCCAACAGTATTTATAAAATGAGAATTTTACATAAAAATGCCTGTTTTACATTCCACCCTCCCAATCACACAGTTTTGTTGTTTCTTCAGGGTGGAACAGCATCAGTCTTAAAGTGTACCAACTCTTAAATAGTGTCCTCTTTCCGTTCTTTCTGACCTTTTCCTTGATCACGCCTTTCCATCTGTCATTACAGTTTTTTCTCTGACCTTTCCAATCCCTCTTTCCTGCTTCTTCTTCCTCATTGTCTTTTTCTTTCCTCATTCTTTCTCTCTTTTGACCTTTACCCTTCTTCCCTCTTCTTTTCAGTGTTTCTTTTCAATTTTTTTAAGATCCATTTTCCCTCCCACTTGTTTTTATTCTTTTGTTTTCTCACATCTCTCATCCTTCATTTATCATTATCCTCTCATTCTCCCTAATTTGCCCTATTCTGCTCCCTTTTATATTCTGACGTTTTTCTCTCTTAGAAGCCTTGCAGAGGCCACTTGACATTAAACTCTGAACCTGATGAGCTGTTAGCACAATAAAAAACTGTTGCTTGTTTCTTGAACTTATTTCAGCGTACACGCTAAACGACGAATAGTTTAACAATAACCTGAAAATAACATGCAGTGTTTACATGCAGACAACAGCAAAAATACTGCAAAAGAATGTGTTCTGTGAGATAGTTTACTAATAAGAAAATATGTATTGTGATGTTTTTGATTGTAGAATAATAAATCATGTTAAAACATCAAATATCTTCATGTTTCCAGTCAATTTTGCTTTCCTCTTACTGAAAATCAGATCAGGTTTATTAAAAACCAAACTGAAAAATAACTATCATATTACAAGAAATAATTTTTTTTTACTCTCAGAAGGCCTTCAGTGATAACAAAAGTCATGGGTTTTCCCTTCAGGGCCAGTTAGCCTGTTTACTAGACAAAGTAAATCTGTCTGGGTGCTCCATTTGCAGCAGAGAGATGAATGGGCTACTTGTTATTGTTGTGTAATACACATTGCACCTTTGACAGAAAATATAGAATAAACCTTTATCATTATGCAAACTGTTCTTGTGTCAGGTTACCATCACTGTTATGGTTAACATTTGCACACACACACACACACACACACACGCATCTCTTTATGTACACCCCTTACGGCCATTTTTCATCTGCTTCTGTGATAATAACAGTAATCAGACTTCTCATAATGCCAACATGTAACCTTTTGCCACAGACAGCATCAGGTAAGTTGGAGGAAATATGAGGATGGTAAAAAGGTAGAAAGATATGATGGAGAGAGAAGCAGGAGATGGAGAACAAAAAGGAACACATCAGAATGAAAATATACCACTGTACTCCCTTGCCTACACAGTTGGCATGTACGTTAGGTACTGTGGTATAAACCAGTGACACACATTCGTTTCTTATGAGAATACACAGAGAGACATGCACAAACAAAAACAAGTAAGTTGTCGCTTGCCAAACAGATGTCTTCCCTAACCATTAAATATTCCAAAATAATATCACGCATGTAATCACACAAACACAGACTTGATGAACCTGTGACTGTTGACGAGGGAGACAATAAGTTTAGCTTTGATTTAATAACACACACCTCCTCTTAGCCAACTATGAGCTACGCAATGCAAAAAGGAAAATTGACTACTTTCCATGCCCCACTTCCCCTTAGTTACTAATGCTACACATGTCAGGCTCTTCACTTTCTGTCTATACAGTTTACAATAACAATGATGGTGGATTTCAAAGATATAGTCGGAGACCATTTATTATGTTTTACCTAATAGTCGAACTATCTCAAGCACACTTTATCAGCTGAAGCAAAAGAGCTAGTTTGTCACAATCTGTCACGGGTGTAGTTTTAGCTCAGTTAGTTCCTACATTAAGTGAAAAGTTTCCTAGGGTTTTGTATATGAATCCTTTGTTTTATTGTGTTTCCTGTTTTATTTCGGTAACCCTTAACCTAAACTGAACTTTTTTGCAATGTCTGAATAGACAAAATAATAAAAATCTTGGACAAAAACCTCTTTTTAACGTAGCTAATGCTAGATGCAGCCAGAACATGCTAGTCTATTTTTTTATGTTCTTGGGTTTTTGGTGACAGGCTAATGTCACCAACTTTCAAACTCTTTATATACAGATTTTTGTTATTACAGCCCTGTGCACACTGCATCAAACGTACAGAAATCCAAAGCTTGACAAGCCTGCAGTGCCTAGCTACCATAACTAAACTATGATTAGACAATTGCTGCTCGAAGGCAGGGTTAAGCAAGTGATCAGCGAGATTTGTTATCTGTGGTTGTGATATTTTTGAGGCTCTGAATAGATTTTGATGGTTAACTAGCTAGGGAGGAAGCTAGCTGCTGTTATACATGGGAAAAGAAAAGGATGAAGGGAACGACTGAAGTGAACGACAGCAGGGCACTGCAGCACGCTGGAGAGAGAGACGAGAAAGGGAAACTGACAAAAGCAAAAGAATCTCTTATTTATTTCATTCAGTGGATCTTAAAAACGCTCAAGAGGGGAGCATGACGGAGGAGCTTATTGGATTTATTTCACACTATCTCTCTTTCTCACTCACTGTCTCTCTCTTTTACTCTCCCTCTCTCATACAGCCCTACACACATTTTCATTAGGCAAACATAGCTATTAGATACACTTTCACGCCATCAGACACGTGCCCTCAAATATAAAAACACATTTCTTCCTCTCTGTGTCTTCCATTCACTTGCTCTCCACTTCCACCCTCTTCAATCAGTCTCACTGTAAAGCTTCACCGAATCAGTTTCCGACACACACACAAACACACCCATACACACATTTTCATTATGCATGCACATTAGAAATGCTTCAATGAGATCATTATCACTGACCTCATGTCTGGCTAATTGTCCTTTCTTACATGACAGTCCCATAAACACACATTATTTCTTCGAGCTAAAGCACTCCCTCCAGAAGCTTCTGTATAAACTAAATGTTCAAAATAGTGGTGATGAAATTTTGGAATTTATTATTCCAGATTTGGAATTTAAATCTGGCAAAAAAAATATATATATTTCCTTCGCTGTCAAGTAAGGCAGCACACATCTGAATATGTATCAGTTTCACTATACACACATACTCACACTCTGATAGAAAAATTCTCTGGGCTGTGTCTGTGGACGTAAATAAATCCTCCTCATAAATCATGGTTTTGACATAATAGAATCATGCCAGAATCATGCCACATCTCCATATGGCATGTCCTCTGTCTGCCCTGGAGTCATTCCCAAACACACAGAGACAAGTACAAATGCAAATGCATACAAATACACACACATATACTGTGCATGGGCCGAGATTAGCTATCGTTACACACACACACACAAATACACTTTGAGACCTTCATAAACACAAAGCGTGTAAACAAATGAATAAACTGATCAACACAAATAGGATCACACTCTTTAATTCTAAAACCATATTTGTCCAAGTCAATCTCTCTGACTGTGAATGTGTCTGGCTCGCTCACTTGCAGTATATCTGTGTTGTCAGTCATCTTGCACCTCCTCCAATCACTTTATTTTTTCACTCCCTAATTTCTCTGCGCTTTTCAGTTTCCTCTAACTTCTTCTTCATGTCTTGCCTGTCCCCCCCCTTCTTCTTCTTCTTCTTCTCCTCCTCTTCCTCCCAGTCTCTAAGCACAGGCCAGAGGCGTGAGAAGGTTCCAGCTCACTGAGCAGAAACCCTGCAGTCCTCCTCCTCTCTTCAAGTACTCCTCCTCCTCTTGCTCCTCTTCTTCCTCTCTTTAAGTCTTCCTCTCCTCATCTTCCTATTGTACAGCCAATAACTGAAGAGAGAGAGAGAGACAGAGACAGAGAGACAGAGAGTGGAAAGAGAAACAAAGACAGAAAGAGGGGGCAAGCACAAGACATTTTAATGATTTCCAGACTACGTTTCCCATCATGCTTTTCTCCACAGGGGCCCTGTTCTCCCAAGTCACTTCCAGCCATCAGGGTGAGGGTCATTGGCCAAATGGTAATCAGACCTTTATCAGAAGTTGGTATTGTATTGTATCTTTAAGAGAGGTTGCGGTGTGCAGCCCACACTGTAATGTTTTCATGTTTCAGTCATAAAATTCCCAAGAAAGTTTCATCAGTGATAAAAGGAAGAGTGCTTTCTTCCAAATTTAATTGTATCAAGTACAATTACAATGAAGCTTTCTATCCGTCTATCTAAATAGATGGAACTGTAGCCTCAGTCAAATCTGTAATTCCTATTCAGCAGTTTTTTGGTAGCCATGTTGCCATCGACGATGATAATTACAGCAGCAATTTTTACAAATTATGTCGCTATATATAATTTAGTTGTTGTACATTTAGAAGAGACATAATGCTTCCCAATTTAGGTTTTTCAAAAAATAATAAAGTACTTTTACAATCAGTATCTTTCCTAAATGCCCAATTATGTTAACTGACAACCTTGCAGCTCTGGATAATTTGTTTTTCTCACAATTTTTAACTACAGAATAGTTAACATACTTCATGGTAAGGCACTTGTAGCATCTGGTTCAAACTGTAATTCTTAAGATCTTAGTCCTCTAATCTGATTTTATGCTGTGCATGGCACAAGTTACTAAGTAGTTTGGGGTTTAAAGCAGAAAGTAAAGGAGTGTAATAAAAAGATGATCACATATTTTATGCTAAGGCAAGCTAACTAAATGACTCTGACATAACAGGCGAACACAGCACTTGGCAAGCACTTGTGTCATAGAACTGGCAAAAATACTCACTTGCCACTAAAATTAGAAAACTTTAAAGATACACTCAGACTCGAATAATGACAGCCTGCCGTAGGTCAATAGTTGGCAACCTGATTATTGGTTAATCATTAATTATCTATGATATTGGTTGGATCTCTTTGTATTTAATAAAACATTTTTAACTACTGGCCTGATGTGTGTCTGATGCAAAATCCAAAGTTACCCAAATGATAAACTCAATAGCCCAAAATAATGACTACATTTACTGGTTCAAACAAAATCCAACTCATACAAAAATGGCTAAAATGTGATAATGTTTATAAAATTCTCATTTAAGTCTTTTTTAACTACAAATATTTTTAACATATATTTAATAGAATGCATGCTCTTGTACCAGAATTTTGTTTTTAGTTTGATACATTTAAATGAGGAATTATTTGTAATTGGTATCAAGATACATCTTGTGCCCATCTGTGGTTGCCTCAATCAGTGCCTCTTTGCCTTCTGTCTTCCCTACTCGGCATCTTTTCCTTCCTTTCTTATCTCTCTACTCCTTTTCTCTCCCTCCTACCACGGTCTCTTACACATCCTCTCTTTTCCTCCCTCCTCTCCTCCTGTGCTGTCACTCTTCCTCTCCCCTGTCTCTCACCAGAGGTGAAATGCTGTACTTCTCTTCCTGAAGTCATTTCTATGTTAATGAGTCTCCTTGTGAGATAACGCAGGCAGCAAAGGCCTCGGACACACACACACACACACACACACACACTGACAGCAACTGAGAAGGATGATAGGACCTGTCACTGCTCTCTCTGTTG
>JAQNCA010000011.1:8406056-8422221 GCA_029783725.1 Acanthurus tractus
TTTATTTAACTGCCCCCCCCCCCCCCCCCCCCCACACCTCTGTCAGCTGTAGCTGTCGGGGGAGGGGCATTTGTCTGTCCATTCATAAACAGATGCCATCCATGATGTGTGTATGTGCATGCTCCAGGAGGGCCCATATCATGCTTTGCTGTTGTTGAACCCAGAACCATCTGCTGAAGCACTTAATGGTTGGAGAGGAGTGGAGGAGGGAAGGGGGGAGTATGAGAACAGAGGGAGGAGGGTGGTGACTGAAGGTAGCAATAAAAGCAGCTGATTTCATCTGCCATCAAAACACATTTGCCCTGTATAGTTCCGGGACTTTTCCCTCTCATAAAGGTGACCTGTTAACATAAAGCATGGCTGTAGCTTTATCTCTTATCACTACTGCGCTCAGCAACTTAATGCTTATTGTGAGATCTTTATATGTTTCTGTTCTAGGAAATGTATATTCTTCAATAACACTGTTGGTTTACATTGTAAGTTTTTTAATCAAATATTTTCCTCTGATTTGATGATTTATCCAAAAGGTTTAAATGAGTTGATGTTACTTTAAAAGACACCTCAGCCTGCTTCACAACTAACACTCCTTAATTTAACAAAATTGTAAAAAGAAAAAAAAAACTAATATTATTTTTGAAAGTAATGGTTCTCAGTTACTGAAAATTTGGATCTTAAATCTAGTAAATGTTTCTATTTCACTAAAATTTGGCAATTTTAATGCTGAACCTAATGTTATATGATGGACAGTTACAGTAGCAACATTTCAGTATTTTTAAACAAAAAGAATCAAACTAAACATGCAAAATGATTGCATATTCAATGTAGCAGCCATGGTGTCTGCCTGATTTGTTGCAGTATTTCTGTACATCTGTCTGTCTATAGCTAGAGTAAGTGCTGTGCTGTAATCCCATTAACGGATTAGACTGCAACCTGCAGCTTTCCCCTGCAGGCTAAATGGCAGACTCACCGGGCCCAGCACAGCTGAATTTAAACACTCACTGAGCCAAAGTCTGATTTAAAAACCAGTATGAAACTAATAGGAAGAGCTTCTTTCTTTTTGGGAGACAAACAAAGAGTAATATTAAAGTCAACAAAGGAATACACTAGTTATAATGTATACAAGTACATCAATTTTTATACTTTACTTCATGTTTTTGTCAGGCATAATGTTACAGAATGTAGTTGTTTTTTTAATCCTTTTTAAAAGCATACTTGACTGAAAACAGTACAAACACATTAAAACTGTGTTTTCACATGAATAAAATTCTCGATTAGAGTTTGCAAATCTGCAATCCCAAAGATTCACGGGACTACTGACCAAACAGTCCAACCGTGTTTTAGACTTTGATGTAGTCTTATTCTGTTCACTAAGTCTCATCCTTGTATAGGGGCTACTAGTTTTAGTTTGTCAACTTGCAAAAGTTCAGTCAACCATTTTTTCATACTTTTGTGCAAAAACTACATAAGCAAACCCTTTTGTTATTCTGCTAAAAAAAACCCAAAATGCAATAAGAACTACAGCTGAAATAATGGTATTTCCTCCTGTTTCCCCCAGGGAACATACCCATAGAGGGAAGAACAGTGGATGGAAGAGAGAGAAAGACGGAGAGTGTGACGAGGAAGGAGGATAAGAAGATACAGGTCTGGTCAAAAGGTGAGAGACAATGTCAGGGCGTATATGTTGTCACGAGCTGTGGATCAATTGTTTGTTTACCAACAATTAACTTGTCATTAATTTGTGCAGGAAAATTTAGTGAAAGCATGAAATGATTCCACTGAAAGTTGAAAAAAGCTGGTGTTATTGCTTACAGTGGATCCGTTTGTACTGATTAACCATTGCAAATGAGTCAGACTTTTAGATATTTATCAGTGTCTGCTGCTGCTTTTGACACCAACTTGTTCACCCTTATCTAAAATGAGCAATGTACTGCTAAAATTGTTAAGTGTAGTTGTCATGGCATTCAAATAGGTCTATTTGGCATCTAAACACGAAATGGATTTCATATCAACAGAACAGACTGAGTAAAAGGAGGATCACTAAGCCTAAAATAGTTTCACAACCATCAGTACTGCAATTTTCTATCAAGACATGATTCTACAACGGTAGGAGCATGTTCAGCTTGTACAGACAGCTTGCATGGCTCATATCAATGTCTACTGTCTAATCTTTATCTATCTATAAAGCCTTCATGAGTTTCAAAATAATAAGATGCTTTTCTTAGTTTTGTCTTTCCCTTTTGTTCTATGTTCTATCTCTGTTTGTCTGTCTCAGTAGTGCAGTGCTCCTAAAGCAGCAGTAGTGTACTTTGCCATGTGACGTAGTCGTGTTTTCCATTTGAATCGCCGTTACAGTTTCCACTGTGGCCTGTTTGTAAGCCTGCTACTGTTACAGCTGAAACTATTGTCATGGCTAGCGTAGGCAGGAAGTCTGATAGCGACCTTGAGCGTGTCTTTAAGTTTCAATTGCTGTCAGTCTGTCGCTTTCTTTTTCCCTCCTCCCTACCACTGTTCAGCTGTGTCTCTAGTCTCATCCTTTGACTATACTGCGAGATTTGCTGATATGTCCCAGCACAGAGACAAGTAGTTAATTGTTTAAATAACCATAGTACCAAACTGTGAACTGGCACAGTTGTTAATAATCATGAAAGCTCTTCCCCTCAGAGAGATTCCTTTGAAAGACTCTGTTTCTGTACTTAACAGTTTCGTACTATATCTTAAGTCTCTATATATATTGCCCTGAGTTGCAGCAGCTCTCAAAGAGGCACAAGCTTGATTATCTTTGTCCTTAATGTACAGGAGCATGTCTTATTAGAATTTTGCATCACAAATGAGCATGACTGCACTAATCAGTAGTCCGCATCATTTGTGATAATTAATATACTTTGGAACTTTTGCCTGCAAAACTACCAATATATCGTATATTATTATTACCTGAATATATTGGACTTTTGGACTGTGACATGGCAGGCATTTTTGAATAAGTGTCACAGTGGGCTTTCAAAACTTGTGAGTGACATTTTATTACATTTTTCTGACATTGCATAGGCCAAACAATTCTTCAACCAGCTTGTGAGACATTAGAAAAACTTGAAGCCTGTGCTTTTGCATACATTGCATTTGGTTTAGGTTTGGTGTGTGCGGGTGCCTCTTCAAACCCTTTCTGATGTTGACATGACAGCGTTGGACCGTGTGACAAGTGCACTCATGTGCTTCAACCCACACATGCAGTCTCATGTACTGTTTTGAAAGGGATGAAGACTTGACAACACACCTCCACTACTCCAGTAAATTTCTAAACACTTCCTCATCCTCTTCAGTCTCTCATGTTGGTCTCACCTGGAGCTGAGGAAGTTGAAACGGCTGGCTTGCTCTCCTGTCTGCTTTTCTTTCCATCAAAAAGGTTTTTGCATATTTATGAGAGAGAGAGAGAGAGAGAGAGACACTGGCATGAGCGTCTTGAGCTGATGTCATCTTGCTCGGACAAGCCCAGAGGAATTGTGAGTGTTTAGGAATGTTGCCACGACAACAGGGTCTTCTAAACACCAGCTCCTTCACTAGATATTTTAGCTCTACTGCACAGATATGTGTTGGGTTCCCCAACAAGATTTAGAATATATAAAAAAATCAATTAATTGCTTTTCCAAATCAATGATATTACACTTTTCTGTGAAAAGTGATCAATGTTTACAGTATGAGGTCCTGTCTGAGCTGGAGCAGATTTTCAAACACGGTGCTACAAAAGTTGGATCAGAGGATGAGGACACATGTCACTGTATGAGAAACATTTACTTCAACATAACTTTTATCAGATATGCTATACTTTTTCTCTTATTTTTTTAGCTACCTTTTCTTACAGTTTAAGCGTTCATTTATCATAAAATCGAGACGCAGTGAGCACACTAATGATTGTGCTGCCTGTGCTTGTAACAATGTGACAGTTAAAACGCATAACATGCCAGACCATAACCAAACCATATTTTTGATTCTGTCTGTGTGTACATGTGTGTATCATTTGTAAGCAACCTAGGAATGTAACAATTCCAGAAAATTAGTTGGCAATAGCAATGCAAGTGCAATTTCCATAATCTCAATATCCAATTTAATCCATCCCAGTTCCAGAACAATCAGTCTCTTCTTTCTGCACAGTTATGACTGTATATTAAAGGGCCTCTTGTCAGGATAGCTAGTCACAATAAAAAAGCAAACAAAAAACAAAATCCAGTCACATTTTTTTTGACTGGTTGACTGCTGTGGTGGCCAGCCAGTGACTACAGACTCCTCTTAGCTGCAAAACAGAAATAAAAATAGGATCATTTCATCTTGAAGCTAGAGCATCTCAGATAAATTTCACACTTGATATGTTGTGATGATAAGCAGCCATTTTTGTTATCTGTGCCGCTATCTTGATGTACCTGACATGGATCAGCACCATTGAGTGTACCCCTTTAGTAATACCTGTTATACTACCTCTCCTAATGCAACCACTTTTTCATATTCAATGTTCAGGTTCGTCTCTGAGGGCCCGGTGTCTTCAACTGGCATGCAAATGATGTTAAAGAAAATATCAGCTTCTGGCAACAAGCACCAGGCTTCAAATAGATTTTGCAGTTGCGTAGCAACAGCAGTACACATGAGAAGTGCCTTTAGCTAAAAGCAGCATTCAGTTGACAGTCACTGCCTACTGTGTTTAAGAAAGTAAGTCTCGTAGTGAGAATGTAAAATTTTGATTGTTTGTAGGATGGTTCTAGGTATTGTTTTTTCTTTTAAACTTAAACATATTATCTTAAACACTGTCACATCAAGTCAGACACCTCTGAATCTAATGTGTACTTTGCCTCTCTTTATCTTTTTACAAAAGTACAGTCGCCAATGCTTTAAAAGAGTTCCCAGGTACTAGGGATTGTTTTAAGTACCTTCAAATGTCTATGGTAATATATCTGTATTTATTGCACCTTCTACCTTTTATCAACAAAAACACCCTGTCTTGACTATTTTTATGTACCTTGGTCAGCACCACTCTTACTCTCCAGGTTAGTTTGTGTAACAGGTAAGGTAAAAACAGGACCAAACACTTAATTTAGAAAATCCTTTTTTAGTATCCAAAGTTGAAGCATGTTTACCTCTTTGCCTCTTTGAAATTTTAATTTTCTGTTTTTCTTGTACTGTTTAAGTACATTTTGTACTGGGTTTGTGTGCTGCTGACTTCAGGAGGTTGACCTCTTTCACTTTTATACATGTTTGAAGCTGCAGCTGCATTCTTCTTCCATCAACTTCATTGACAGGCTCTTTTGCCTCAGCCTTTGTCCCTCCTATTTCACATTCCTCTTTTCCCTTCCCTCCTCCTTACCTTGGTATCATCTGATTTTTTTCCCCCTATTCTGTGTGTCTCATTTCTTGTTCTGTCTCCCTCTTAACTACACTCTCTGTGTTTGTGTCTTGTCCCTGTATTCCCTTCTCTCCCCTCCCTACCCGCTCTGTCTGTCTGTAACATGATAGCAGCAGTCGAGCCGCTGCCAACTCCAGGGGCCCTCATGAAAGCCGTTCTCAGATGGAAGCAGTGAGAAAGGGGAACAAACTGTACTCAATGTACTGAACAGCAGCAAAGAACATGCTTGTACACACCAGGGTAGAGCGATGTTGGGGTTTTCACGTTGGGGTTTAGCAAAGTGTGTTGTAATCACCTGTAAAACGTATACATAGGCTTTGTGATTCAAAACCTTGATACACTTGAGAAATAATAATTAAAAAAAAATTAGTTTTACGTATTTAGAAGCATGAGTTGTGACAAACAACCATTGTAGTTATTGATTATGTGACATTTGTTTTTTCTTGAAAAAAAAAGGTTTTGCAAAAGCTAAAGGTTGAGTTTACTATCTCATAAATAAATAAAAGAAACAAACCCTTACTCTTTAGGTACTAATTAGTTTCCTTTCTTTGTTGACACATTTATTACAATACTGTATTGACAACCAATTTTGGCTGGGAGTTCCATAAATTAAAAAATATCACTTTAAACTGCAGTGCTGTTTAGAAAAATCATTATACTCCTCAAAATCATTCTCTGGTGACAATAATGACTCAAGTGTTAAACCTCTTTCCACATTACTTTGATCCGCGCTGCCTTAAAAGGATGAGTGTTTTTCTCAGCCACTTTGAAACAGATGCTTTAGGGTTGACAGAGGTCTTTCCATGTAAGAAGGTTGAGTCAAGATCCATGAAAGTAAACAACCCGGTTTGCTGGAAGGGGGTTGCCCTTTTAGTGCCGTGGCTGCCAGAAAGGGCAGGTCAAATTAGCAGTAAAAGCTCTACCTTTCTGCTCTGTGTCAGTTTTGATGTCTTTTGGATCCTTTGAAAATACTTTTGGGCCACTTTCTGAGGAGAGTATTTTGTGATGATGATATCATTTTGCTGTCTGTTTTTTGATTGGTTCCAGGGGCAACTGAGCAGCTTCTGGCAAACTTTGTTTTGATGCTGGCAGTATGCCCAGCTTTAGCTAGAGCTGTGAGTTAACAAAAGTGTTTGGTCTGTAGTTAAGTGTGTCTGGTCAGTATGAAGGGTTTGTAGCGTTGGGTGCTCGTTTGTGTCCCTAAAAGCAACTTTTTCCTATATGAATAGCATTAGTTGGATTATTGCATCTTGTAATAATGTCAGTCTTACTGTAATAAGCATGCCGCCCCTCATTGAATATTTAATCATTACACACATGCTCCAGGCTTGCAACACATGCATGCTCAATTGCATCTGGACACTTGTTCATTGTCCACAAATGGGTTTGTTTGCTCTCTTATCATATTAGCTAGTGAACAGAGTGGTTGCTATTTGAACTGAAGGTTTATAAATAGACCTGTGTACTTTTGCAGCAGCTTGGAGAGCTAGCACGCTTGCTAAACTGCACTAAGAAAGGTCAGGAGGCATGCACACACATACTTTTCTTCTTGCTGTCAAATACACTTGTCCACTTCTACTGACAGAGGTCTCCTCGATGTTGATTCGTGCCTTTGTTCTCCTCCTTTTTCTTATGCCCTCCTCTCTGTCTCTTGCTGTCTTTGTCCTCTTATTGTGTCTCTTTCTCTGCTCTAGGATAAGAGGTTTTGCTTTTCATGGTGTCCAAGGGCAGCACTGCAAGCTTTAAGCTTGTTGTATAATCGTAATCTAGTCTAACCCATACACATTGATCCACCCTCAAGAAGAGATGGTGTGAGCGTTGGTTATGCTCCCTCTCACATCTCCTTAAAGCTACTTTTCTGACTAACACAGCTGACTCTTACCCTCCACTGTACCACAAGCATGGGTGAGGAGAAAGGGAACTGAATAATTAGTCTCTTTCAAGAGACTGAGAAAGAGAATGAAAGCTCTGGGTAATGGATAAGGTGTGCACTTGGTCAAAAAGGCACCTAACTTATTTCCAGCCAGCAATACTATCGCTGTCAGTGGAGCTGGCCTGCACCTCCTTTATAATGTAATTGTGCATTAACCCTAAGGAGATGCCACATTGAAACTATAAGAACAGTGATCATCCTTGGCTGTTTGTGTAGGGTGTGACTGGTTGTAAATGTTCACAGTGAAGAAAACATCAAGCAAACTTAATTTTCGAATTTTCGGTAATGTTGACCACAAAGTTACTGCAACCTTCTAGTAGCGACTGTTGCTCTGTAGCAGAGACTGAAACTTTTTTTTACCAATATAGTTATTGAAATGGGCCATTAATAGAGATAAATCCAGTCTTTCAGTAAGTGAATTTGTGATGGTTTTATCATGCCAGACAATATACCATTGGTAGCATTGAATTGGTTTACAACTTACAATTTGTTTTCAAGTAAACTCTGAGAACGCTATAAGACAGAAAGGGCTTTGATTTATGAATTTTTTTGTGAATGTCACTGATGCGTCTGAGTTGCTGTTCATTATTAAAAATGTGTGTTCCCAAAGACATCTGTATGATTAATGTCTGAAATGCTCCTGGATACACTTCACATGACTGGTTGTATGAATTAATGATAGATGTTGTGATTGAGTGGTTTTCAAATTGATGTCTTTTAAGTTGAGGATAGGCATGCAGCACATTGAACTAACAGTCTTCTTCTCCATTTGTCCCTTTTTTTCTTCTGTAGTGCCAGAGTATACCAAGTCAAGGCAGAGTCCTAAATCTAAACCACATCCCCCCCTTCCCCTTCCCCACACATATACTTACACACCCACACATTCACACACGAACACACAATCGCTCAAAAATACAGTCCTTAGCAATGCCAAGGGGGCCTGATCAGCCTGCTGCCCGCTCTGACAAGCCCTGCCTCTTCACCTCAAACCCTTGAGGCTGTGCCCTCCGAACTTTGACGTTTGACCTCCTCTTTGTCGACCTGGGAACCAGAGGTCACCTGTGTTCCACCCATCCCGGGGACGCCCTCCTGTCCAGCCAGGAGCCACATCCACAAGCCCCACTCACAGGTAAACTATGCAGAGAATGAAAAACAACACAAACAAAAAAAATTATTTTGTTATATCTGTCTGTATTTTGAGACACATACTGGAACACGAGTCTATACAAGCACATTTGTCAGTAGTCACATTCTTGGAGAAGCAAGAAAACTATTATACAGTTAATTTCAATTGGTACTACATTGTTAGATGTGGGTGTGTTCTTCCTCATTGCTTCAGATGTGTTTCTGCTTGTACTTTTACTGTGGACCATTCGAAATGCTCTTACCTAGTCAGAAAAAGTAGCAAGTTAAAAAGTGGAGTCTGCGAAAATGGTATTCTAAACCTAATTTACTTCAATAATTTGTGGCCTTTATATTAAAATGTATTAAATGTATTAAAACATATTGAATGTTTTATACAATATTGACTATAAATATAGTTTTTTTTAATCGCCTGAAATAAAAAAACAAAAAAAATTATTTTGCTCCAACTTGATGTCATATTCAGCAAACTAAGTGGAACATGATAAGTTGTTAGTGTACAGCACTGTTGCGCAATAAATGGTGGAAAAACAAATTGATAACACTAAATTCAGCTCAGACAAATCACTTGAGAATTAAAAACATGTCACTTATTACTTATTTAATGCATCCTTATCTGGATAACCAGTTGTGACAGTAGCACGGTCTTTCCACTAATGCTCTTCTTTTTGCAAGGCCTTTATACTTTTACATTCTTGGTGTTCTTTCAGTTGCTTGATTCTTGTTGAATGTCCCATCTGTTCTATTTCTATCACCTCCACACTGTGTTTGTTTTCTGGCTCTATCTCTAACTCCCTTTAAGTCTGTTTGACAGTCTTTCCTCTCTCTGTTTCCAGGCATGGCTCCCATTCGGGATTCCGTCAGCCACTCCCCTAATCAAACAGGTGACTATACAGTGCCTTCTTCCTTTCCTATCCCTCTGCATTTCATTCTTCTACCAAATGTTTTACTTTGGCTCTCTACATTGGGATCTACAGACATGGTGGACCCAGTCTGACATGACCTTGACAGACGATGCATTTTATTCATGGAATATAAGAGACAAAGAGAGAGATGAAAGCGTGAGTGAGAGAAAAGGTGGTTGTGAGAGGGTGCAAGAGGAAACTTGGCAAGCATGCATCATGAGCACCATGGAGAGCTGGCAACAAGTTTTTGAAAGAGATGCTTTGAAGTGAGAGACACTTTGAGTGTGAATGACCTAGAGATGGGCAACCAGTCGGTCAGGATACTTATTGTTGGTCTCCAGGGATTTCTTGTAAAAGAAAACAAAGAAAGAAAGAAATGGCAGATGTTGTCGTGGTAGAAAGAAGTCAGTTGTGTGTTCATCAGAACATGTAAGTAAATTGAAGCTGTGTGAATTTGGGCTCCTTGCTCCAAATTCCGCTCCCTGCTTAAAACCACTTAAAGCTTTTCTTTTAATATCGCTGCAGACTTAAATTTCATTCCGCTTAATTCAAAGCATCACTGCTTGCTCTAAAAAAAGGAAAAAAAAAAACTGTGTTGTACTTTAATTTCACCTCAAACATTAGCCAGAATGGTGGCAAGTAAATAAAAAAAGCCCAAGATTCATCAGATACAGCAGCATGATCTGACTGGCAGCAGACAATTTTCAACAGAAAATTGTGTCTGCGCAATTTGCATTTAGAGCTGGGTATGCTTTGAACTCATGGCGTGAGCGTTACCAGAGCAAAACATGAGCAGGATGGAGTGGGAGATAAGGTGATGATCTAACTTATAAAAAAAATCTGCAGTGTGCTCCATCCAAAATCCCTCTGCCTAAGTTCACTCATACCCTGCTCAGCTCATATGCTCTGCTACTCACAAACCAAAAACTTATTACTGAATTGCAAAGCTTCCTTCTTTTCCTTAAGTTTATTCTATGTTCATAAACCAAAACCAAACAGGACAGAAAGTTGATATTTGTTTTTGTTTGTTTGTTTTTTTTTGTTGAGATGCACTCCTTTCATGCTTTCCTTGCATGCTTTGTAGTCCTTGCAATGTGAAATAATCAATTTTGCTACAAAAACCTGAACAATGTCCCTCTATTTGGACAAATGTAATTGAGTAAAATTTAAGTGATTAAAAAGTGTAGAGGTAGAGGTTTGTTCACAATTATTGCATATTTCACTGATTGCTTTGCCACTACACTGCCTTTGTACCAAAACACTTCTTTTGAGATGAAATACCTTAATGCATTTACATGAAGTTTCTGCGGGAAATGAATGGGACCTTAAAAAGCAGAATGCTGTTTGAGTAAACAAAAAAAAAGCGATACCAAAGGCTGATAAATAAGGCAATTATTCATAAAAGGTTGTTGCAGCACTGTAAATTCAGACACTACATTGCAATTGAAAGAGTTTGTGCATAACGGCCATGAAAGCAAAATCAGATCCCGAGTGGTCTCCAGAGTCTAATTTTAGAGGCATGCCAGGTCTAAATGCAGATGACTCAGATATTTTTAATACATTTGGTATCAAGGTATAAACCAAGTCTGAATTTTTTCCATGCCACCACCCCTTTTGCTTTACTACCTTCTGCCCTTGCTTCCTCATCATCGCTCCCTCTTTTCATTTGATTGCCATCTTTCCTGTGCCCTCCATTTCTCCTCTGCTGCACATGGTCGTCCCTCGCTCCAAGGATCCCTTTTTTTTTGGCATGCATTTTGGTCCTGCTGTGGTGACAAAGTGGTGGAAGCTGTGTTGAGACTCAGGCCTGGCACTGATCACATTCAAAACAGTTAGGCAGCTGAATGTTAGGACAAAATAGGAAAATATTGATGTGATAGTGAAAGAGGGTAATTTAAACCACATTGTTTTTGTATTTAATATGGCACATTTCACCATCATATGATTTCTTGACCATAAAACAACTTCTCTGCTAGATGCTTGAACAAATTTACTCAGGTGTTTTTTAAAATTTTTATCTCCAGGCTAACAGTGTCCGCTCTTATGTCCACCCTTCTCACACCAGGTCTGGAACATCCTGGCTTGGACCCACAGTATGAGCCCTCCCCCTGGTCTTCTGGCTCTCCCTGCAGCAGTGACAGCAACAGCAACTGGGGCAAAGTCCTAGTGGACTCAAGCACCGACAAAACCAACAACCCTTCTTCAACCAACTCCTCTGTCTGGCCTCCCTCCTCTTCTTCATTCTCTTGCTCATCGTCTTCTTCCTCTTCTGGCTGTGGGTCAGGGTCAGACCCTGAGTTGGCGTCAGAATGCATGGATGCAGACTCTAGCTCCTCGATCGGCTCAGAGAAAAACCTCGCCGCTGTGACAACAGTGATGATGATGTCAGCAAATGCTTCTTCCTCTGTGTCTTCTACAGCTTCTTCCTCCATGGTGACTTCTGCCATGATGGTTGGTGTTTCAGTAAATGGGGACAGCAACGGCAACAGTCGTCAGGTACTTGGTGGAGGAATGGGAACAATCAGCGGTGCAAATAATGGAAATAATAACATCACTGGGCCCTCCCACTTCTCTGTGGCTGAGTCCAACAGTACTGGCAGCAATAACATGGGTAGCCACAACAACAAGCCCGTCAACAACAGTGGTGTATGGGGCACCCAGTCAGGCAGCAACATAATCACTACTGGCGGAAGCACCCCCTGCATCAACGGAGGGTTAAACCCAAACATTTTAAACACAAATGCCAACCACGGTGCCTGGCCACAGAATCCAACCCCGAGCCCAGTGTCCCAGGGCCAGCGTCCTACACAGGCTCAGGGGATGAGTTCGAAACTGGGTCTAGCTCCCCAACAGGGCTCCATGCTGGGCTGGGGTAGCATGGCAGCTCCAAACAACAGCAGTATAATGGAAGACACTGAGGTAAATAATGGTACAGCAAACAGCAAAGTGTTAGGAAGCAGCAACAGTGGAAATGGTGGCCTACAGCCTACCAACCTTAACACTGAATCCAATGGACCAAATAACACTATTATGATGAATACTACTTCTTCTACTACTAATGCCACAATGACCTCTAGTCCACCAAACTCTACCGCCTCAACCCAACTCAGTGGGGATTGTTCCTGGGGCTCTATTGGAGGAGGGAATGGGGGTCCACTGGCCAATGGAAACCCCTCATCAGCACCCCAGCACCCCCAAGGAGAGCTGGGGGGTCCTGGGGCCTTTGGTACGCCTTGGGGCGCAACTACCTACCCTGGAGACAAGGGCCACCCAAATGCAGACACTGTGAACCCCCAAAACCCTGCCTTAATGCAGGCTGGGAACCCCCAAATCTCCTCTTCTGCTGCTTACAAGAGTAATAATAACCACAATAACACTGGGGCCCCCCGCTGGGACCAGGGACCCACCAATAACCCAAACCAGCCCCAGAGTAACTTGTCCTGGGGTAATGGTTCAAATCAGATCCCAGGCTCTGCAGGCCCAACACCAGGAAATGGCAACCAAACTACAATGGGACCTCCAGCAGGGATACCTCGTCCCTGGGGGAGCAATGCATCTTCTTCCTCTGCGTCCTCATCATCCTCTTCCACATCTAACACCAAGATTTCAAATGGAGAATGGGGATCAACAACTCCTGGTCACAACCTTTCAGATGCTGGAAGTCATAAAGGAAGCTCTGCCAACAATGGCTGGAAGAGCCTGGAAGATGACGCCATGGGCATGGGAGGTGGAGGGGGAGGAGGCGGAAGCCATGGTTTGGGGAGTGTCACTGGAGGCTGGGGTCGCTCTGGAGGAAGTGAGGGAAGTGGAGAGAGCTCTGGAGGCCGATCCAGTTCAGACAGAGACAGCAGCCAGTCAAAAGGGGGAAACCGCAGAAAAGTCAACCCCCATCCTGCATCAGTACTGTCAGCTGTTTCCCGGGCCGATTTGGACCCAAGGGTCCTGTCCAACACTGGGTGGGGACAGACGCCCATACGGCAGAACACCGCCTGGGATGTAACTCCTCCCTCTAACAATCAGCACCAGGGTCCCAGGGGAGATGAAAGAAAGCATAGCAGCGGAGGCTCCAGCTGGGGCACAACACCACCGGCAGCTCCCTCTCAGAACTCAGGAGGTAGTGCTTTAATATGGATATATTTTTTACTTCAATACATTTAAGTGATATAAATGTAAATATTAAAATTAGGAACAATAAACTTCTGTTGCAGCACATAGTTAATAAAAAATTGATCTCCCTGTCATTGTAATCGTAGGTTGGGGGGGTGGGCCCAGCAGCTCAGGCCCAGGTGCAGGAGGTTCCGGCTGGGGAGATCGACCATCCCCTGGATGGGACAGCAAAGTCCCCGCGAGTGGAGGAGGGCAGAGTGGCTGGGACGATGGATTCAGCTACAAGGGGAGCAACAGCAACAATGCCAGTAACACCTGGGGCAATAACATTAACAAAGATGACAGGTAATTTCTGTTACAGACACACTGATGATACTGATGCAGAAACATTGTTTGTATTTTTTTTAAGTTTTTTTCCCCTTGAAATGAATGCTATGCATAACAACTGACCATTTTCAAGTTAATTTCACATTCTTAGCTATTGCAACCCCAATTTCCCATTTTCCAACTATTATTGTACTGATCAGCTTTGTTGCTTTCTTAGATCCAATACATGGCCAACACCCAAACCTCCTCCAACCCCCCTGCATAGTGGTAATGGAGGTGAAGGCTGGGGTAATGGTGGAGAAAGTGCTCGACCAGGTGCCAGCAACCACTGGGGGGAGCCTCAAAAAGGTGCAGGCTCGATGGGCTGGGACAGCGACAGCGACCGTTCTGGCTCTGGATGCTGGGGCGACCCAAGTCGAACCAACACCAGCAGCAGCAACACCTGGGTAGGGAGTGGAGGATCAAATACTCCAGACCAGACCACTTCAAACCCAGGTTCCAACTGGGGCGACTCAGTCCACAAACCAAATCCACAGAGTAATAGCCAGGGCTGGGGTGAGCCAATGAAGAACAACCATGGAACCCAGAACTGGGGTGAGCCCAATCCCAAGCCCTCCAACGAGTGGGGAAAAGGTCCTGAATCCAACACGCCCAGAGGCACTCAAGGCCCTAACAAGCCCACAGGTAGTTAGGATTATCAAACTGTTAGGATAATGATGTTTTTCCAGTGCTTAAGAGCAAGTCTTTGTTATTTGCGCACCTATTTTTTACAGTGTTTGGAAAGGAAGACTTCAGGAAATTACAACTGAATTAAAGCTTTTTTGACACTGTATAGCAAGACAGTTCAGGTGGGAGTACACACAATGGATGACTCACTTTTATTTATTCTTCTGTTAGGCTGGCTTGGAGGCCCAATGCCCACAGTAGGTCAGAAGGAGGAAGTGGCAACTGGGTGGGAAGAACCCTCTCCGGAGTCCATTCGTCGGAGGATGGAGATTGATGATGGAACAGCAGCTTGGGGAGACCCTGGTAAATACTTAACCCTCCATGCATTTCTTTAAAAAGAGCAGCTGTAAAGCCTGAATGCAATCATTTGAAATTCCAGGCTTCTTATTTTTAGCTTATGAGTTATTCATTTAATTGAATCTTCTTCCAAGGTCAATACAGCGGTGGATCTGTCAACATGTGGAACAGGACTGGCCAGTCAGACCAGGAGACTATGGGTCCATCTTCTCAGCAACAGTCGCACCCACCACACAGCTCAAAGCATCCTCCACAGCCCATGCAGCCTATTGCACAGGACAAAAGCTGCAGTTCTGGTAAGGTGGAATGTATATGAGTTTACCGGGATGTTTGAGATGGGGCAGACAGATGCCAGACAATGTCCAATTAGTTTGCCGTTTTTACTAAAAGTTAGCACTTTCATTTTTGCTAAAATACAAGATGAAATATTTTATACACAGAGTAAATGATTAATGAAATAAAATTAACTTTAACACACCATGATCATCAGTCATGCAGGCTTTGACACAGCTTTGATTATGAAAACAGAAATAGGCGGGATTACAGAACTTAAACACGTGCCAACACACCCCTAACACGTGCATACAAGTGGAAAAAAAAAATAATGGTGATAACTCCAACACTTAGTCACACTCTGATCCCTTTATAGTCCACCAAGTTACTGCAGATCTTGTCATTATTTACATATTCCAGCTTTTTTTAGCCTGCAGGGATACTTTCAGCATTCACTCTTTAGAAAAAGTGAATTGACTCTAGGTTGCATTAGCTCACAGATAAACATTTTTAATTGATAATTTTTTCTTTGTTTTGAGATACATATAGAAATACTGGGACATGTACCAGTAACTCAAATGGTATGAGCATGTAATACAAGCTTTCTGGTGCATTATGGTCGGCCGCATGAATGGATAAAAAGGTGCAAGTCATACCCACACTCTCTTTTCAAGTAAGCTAAAATAAGGTCTTATAAGGATTTGGGCCTTACAAACAAAAGTGTGGATGCACACACACACTATCACAAATGTATTCAAAGGCATACAAAATTTGCACAGAAGCATAGAGAGAAAACAAACACGTACAGCCATTCTCTCCCATCTCCCTATGGTGTTGTCTGTGTTGAGCTTTTTGTAAAGCCGCTTGAATCATCTCTTTGGAATGCTAACAGCATCAATTTTTTTCTCCTTTCATTCGCCTTTTTTCCTCCTCCCTTTCTCTCTCTCTCTCTCTCTACCACCAAATGTGCTTGCTGAAACACTAGCTTTTGTTGAGAGGGAGGGAGAGGGAGGGAGGGAGGGAGGGAGAGGGAGGGAGAGAGAGAGACAGAGAGGGAGAGAGAGAGAG